>JASPKZ010003832.1:1982500-2284490 GCA_030220185.1 Diploptera punctata
ATGTGCTCCCATTTGTAATTAATCATCTGAGATTTCAAACAGTACGCCAACTAAATCGTCTGCATACAAAAGTGTTTGTATAATTTCATTTTTGGAAATCTATATTCCTTGTCGGAATATCATTCTATGAGTTTTAATTAAATAGGCCGCGGTGGACTAGTGATTATGCTCCTTGTCTCTGGTCCCGAGGGTAGCGGGTTCAAATCCGGCCGGAGTCGATGTATTTTTTAGGATGGAAAAATCGAAGGAGTAAGTCCTCCGGGAGGGACTTTAAGCCATGGGTCCCGAGTCTGAAGATTTTCAGGCTCATAAAAGATCCTTAAGCCTGAATGAAAAGGCCTCTAAGCAAAATTTACCGAATTTTCCCGTCCTAGCACTGCCTTGGATTCTTACATGTCAGTATGAGACCACGGACCACTCAAATGACATCTACACGAAAACAAGTGTAACTAAATTAGTATGGTTCAAATACTTCCCTGTAGGGGGAGAGCGCCTAAATCTCTATTAAGGGAAACATGGGCTTACAAGATACAAGAAGATTTTAATTATTTTATTAACGTGCTCGTTAAATAATCCTGGTGAGAGGTCATAGCCTTGTCTCGCTCCTTTATTCACTAATATCTACCCTCAGACTTTATAAGTAAAATTCCTACGGACCAAAAATCAGCTGCCAGTTCTTACTCTAAAGTTTGAAATTAGGATTGGAATATTTTGTAGCATGGTAGATCGGCAATAGCATTTCGGGAATAGCGCAGGCTGGAGTGTTATTTCCCTCAGCACTCCTATCTGCAATTAGGGCTGACCAAGCGTAACTTTTAAATTTAACTTTTTTCCCCCAAGATATCGGGGTATCGATTTCAGATACTTATTGATAAAATTCTTATTTTTTGTGCCTACTAAGAAAGAAGTCAACAATTGAATGCCCAAATCTACCTTGAAATTTCTTACAGAGAAGCGTTTTGATCTACCAAGGCATTTCCCAATATATATATATATATATATATATAATATATATGTATGTACATATCCATCCATAGTAATTCTGCCCGAGGGCAGGTCTTTCACTGTGATTATAGGATTTTCATGCTATGCTTTGCAGCTTTACTAGGGAATTACAGCTGTGGTAGCTTCCCATTGCTTTCCACACTGTGAAGGATGATGATAATGATAAGGATGATGATGATGGTCGGATGATTTTCGGGGAATGTTGGGCCCTAAGCTTCCTGACATTTGTCTTACAGGTGAGAAAAACCCGAGAAAACCTCACCCAGGAGCCTGTCCCGACCGAGAATCGAACCCAGGCCCGCTGCGTGACAAGGCAGCACGGTACCTCGAGACCACAGCGGTGGACTATATATATATATAATGGGGAATATAATACATATATAAGAAAGATAAATGTTTGAATTGGATTCGCCTGGTGGTGTAATGGATATCACACTGAGGTACAGACTCAGAGATCCGGGTTCGAATCCCGTCCAGGCATTTATTTTTCTTATCATACCATATATATATCTGCCGTTTTTAACTTCAAGCGTCAAATCTCTCATTTAAACTACACGGAAGTAATAAAACTCCTAAATTGGTGAATTAGATAACACTCACTACTTGTCGTCCGCGCCGCGTCCCGCCTCACTTCACTCTAACTCTTTCAGGGAGACCATCTGCTTCGTACAGTTTGTTGACATTTAAGTTGAGTTCTAACCACAAGTAAAAAGAGGATAGACTCTAGTATTATCCTGATTTCCGACTCTTCAGCTCTAGGATTAATTCTAAGAACGCTTATTATCAGCATTTATTAAAAGTTTAATTTAACTTAACCAACCTTAAAAAGATTTTAAGTTAAATTAAACTAATAACCTTGAAAGTTATAAATAGAGAAGCTTTGATTTTTGGGCCTTGCAGTTAAAAAGGCAACATTCTTGACACGACCTTGATACATCGCAAAGCTGCTCTGGGAGATAGTTCAAGATAGGTTTCGGGATAAAATGGTTGACAGTTTCCTTATAAGTAGTAGCGATGAGCATTTTTTTTTTCAAATGTATAGCGTCAATATCTAACATTAGTGTACAAGAATAAATGATAAATACTGTATGAGATTTGCCAGCTACGAAGCAGTAGCTATTGAAAAATGTTGACATCATGACCCGGGTATTACATTGCTTTATTAGAGCAGCAAGACGAGTTACCTAGCTACTGAATTATTTTCCAGTAGCTGGAAACTTGTGAAGTTGTCTGAAGAACACGGAGGACGGGAGTGGTTCAGCCCACGTTACCTGTTCTAAGTGTCAGAGGTCATAGAGAAAGTCTTCCCCTCCAGTATAGGCAAACGAGGGCAACGGCCTGTGAATGCAGAGAACGTGTTGCTTCGACTCCAAGTTGATGAAGTCTGGCTACTGTTATACCATGGACGCCTGCCTCAAGAAGGCTATTCTGCACGTCCAACTTTAAGGTTTAATGCAGTTGTTTCATATTTAATATTTCATGGCTCGTTTTTCTATTTTTATACTTCACCGTTTTTCCGTAATTTGTATAATTGTATTTCTGATCGTTTGATCTATTAATTGAACAAAAGGAGGCAAATTACTGTGGCAGAGAGAACCGGAGAACTGATTCAAGTCCTGCTGTAGGTAAAATTTAATTCTACAATTACAATTGTATGCTTAGAGGCTCTTTAAATATAACGAAATATCGTTATATTATATACATATATACTTTGGGTAAAGTGGACCCTTATTTTGAATTTGTTGTTTTTTCTTCTTTTAATTAAGCGATTTGAATTTTATTTAAATACAGTGATTATCATTAGTGTTATAACTATGAAATAGCATTGTTATTTTATTCTTCTTCTTCCTTCCAAGTATTAGGCCAAGGCCTGTTACGATCCTATAGAAAATTTCTGGGAAATTCTCGTATAAGACTTGAAAGCATAATAATAGTCCCTTCAATTGGTTGCTGGCCAAAGGAAGGCAAGACCAGTGATGGGGCTGCCATCTTATAGCCTGTGGTCAGGCTTTTATGGAGAAGAAAAGAGAATAAAGGAAAGAAGAAATGGAAGAAAGGAATGACTCCCTAGCCCTCAGATGCCCTAATAGCGTTGGGGTCGAAAAACAAGAGTTAACCAAGAGAGGTTAGATAGTAAAGTTAAAAGAGTGCAAAACACAAGTAAGTGGAAGAAATGTTTTGCTCAGCTTGGGCACCTTGTGGTCGCCATCCACATATCCCCTAGGTGAGGACCCCTGAGATTGTTATTTTATTCAAATATGGAAACATCTTCATAATTCATGAATCTTTTTACATTACAAGAAAGATCCACTTTTACCTCCATATTCGGATAAAGTGAACCACAGAGTCTATCCTAGCCTTTTGACTATTTTAAATGTATTTACTGTATTAATTTATAGAGACAGGCACAAATTAATAGTATTTATGGCTGATCGTAATAAAAAAGCGTTAATATTTATTTAATGTTTTGAAAAATTATCATTGATTATAACATTCACACGCCATTCATCTTCAGGCAGCGACGGTCTTTGGATTTAGGTAAAATTACAGGGCTGTTAAATAAAATTAATTAAGTGTATGGCTAAAATATACGTACTCATGTAAAGTGGACCCAGGTCCATAACCGCCTCTTGGAGGGTCTACATTAACCGAATTCCTTTGTTATGTTTTAATTATTTTATACAACCGCCACATCACATAAATTCAAACCAAGCCCGTCAGTATAATAAAATATCTACATAATATAATATATTTAGGAGTTTTTTTTTCAACTCTAACATACCAGAAATTAAGAATTAATTCTTAGCTTGAAAAACTCTTAAAATGGTCGTTTTCATAAATATCACAAATGAATCATTCTTCGCACAAAGAATAAAAGAAACTGGCCTTGAACACGTCAAAGTTGATGAGGGGAAGAAATTTAAATATTTTCTGTTAGAGGGCAGAATCAATTAAAGAAGATATTAACAGGGGCCACTCAAATCGAAGGGTCCACATTACCCGAAGTTCCTATATATATATATATATATATAATATATATATATATATATGTTAGTGTGTGTGTATATGTATGTATCATGAAAAGAAAAATTAATGCCTGAACCGGAATTTGAACCCGAGACTTCTAACTCTATACGTTAGTGCGTTACCGACCTCTGCGGACGCTTTCCGCTGCCTCTTTTGATTTGAGAATTGTATAAATTTTATGTTCCGCGCCGTAGCCGAGCGGTTAAGGTAGGAAGCCTTGGCGCAGAGCTACGGGACTTGCGCTGGTTCGAGTCTCCATGGGGAAGACATTTTCTCATGGTATTTCGGCCAGTATGGGACCGGTGCCCACCCAGCATCGTGAGGCAATTGGGTAGCTACAATAAGTAGCGGCTCCAGGTTGAGGAACCAGCTATAACGGCTGGGGACTCGACATGCTAACCACATGTCACCCCTACACTGGCTGTTTTATCATCTACCTCTGTGATTGACACATGTGGATGGTGAAGGGCCAGCAGCCGGCTGGTAAAAGGGCAACCGCTGAAAAGTGGAAAGACCCTCAATCGGAATAAATTTTATAAGTAATTACTACGATTTGTATCTATGACGTATTTTAATTATTGAAATCGCTATTTTTATTGAACAAAGGAATTTATAAGAAATATGGGGACCTGAATTCCAAAACATGCTATGTCCATTATTTAAATTTTCAGGAGAACCATAAAACTGTTTAATTCAATTGTTATTTGAGTTTTTGATTCTGAATTTGTTTGTTATGTAAGACATACTAAAAGGTATATTTTAAGATAAAAAGGAACAACCGGGCTGTTGTTTTGTCCTTCAAAATTAAATTTTAAAAATGGACTTAGCATGATTTAGCAGCAGAATTATGGAAAAAGTGCAAAATATCATAAATAATTACGTATAAATTATATTCTATATCATAATAACTCCATGGACATAGCACGGTTTAGAATTTAAGTACGTCAATAAATATGGAAAAGAGTTTGATTAGAGGGTTTTTGTCATTCAGGACCTTAGCATGAGACATTGCCATAGCTACGTTGTGTTTAACTCAATTTGTCGTATTTCGGAGTTAGCATGTTTTCGAATTCAGGTCCCCATATTTAGATTCTTATAAAGTTAAGAAAAATCTATAGGCCCTATTATATATTTTAAGAAAGAAATTACTCATTTTTAGTTTAAGATTTAAATATTCTCAATATCCTGCTTTACTTTAGACCGGTTAATGAAACATATATCAAGAAATTATGTTACAGATGGACTGTGGCTTCTTCCAAGTATTTGGAAACATGTTATTGACACATGGAATGGGACTATATATTAAGTAAAGTAAAAAAAAGGTGATAAAAAACTGTGTTCCAATTATAGAGGTATAAGCGTTTTACCTTCAACAGCTAGGATTTTTAGTAAAATTATACATTTTAAACTTAAGGAGATAAAAGATAACTTAAGAGAAGAACAATGTGGATTACGGAGTGGAAGATTATGTATTGATAATATTTTCTGTATTAGCCAATTACAAGAGAAAATCCTACCAAAAAATAAAGAACTACATATGACCTTTATTGATTTAGAGATGGCATATGATAGTGATGATAGTGACCTCGACAATTGTTATGGACGGCAATGAGAAATATGAATATAAGTGATAAATGGATTAATATTGTTAGGAGGATCTATAGTAATACAAAAGCTAAAGTAAAAATACAGAACAATTTAAGAGAGGAATTCACAGTAAATAAAGGCCTTAAGCAGGGATGCAGTTTGTCGCCAATTCTTTTTATAACATTTATTTAGACCAGGCTCTTAACTTATGGTATAAAAAATGTTCTGAAATGGGTATTCCTATAGGAGGAAAAGTACTGCATTCACTGTTGTTTGCAGATGATCAAATAATTTTTGCAGGGGATGAAGATGTTATGAAATATATGATAAATAAACTAATGGAAGAATATAAAAAATGGGGACTGAATATAAATTTACAGAAAACAAAATATATGTGTTTGGGAAAGGATGTGGATGACTTCATACTCGAAACAGGGAAAATAAAAAAAAATGTGATTTTTTTAAATATCTTGGGTCAATAATTACAAGTTTAAGTACCTGTGAGAGAGATGTACAGACTAAAATTGCAATGGCAAAAAATGCAACTAAAACATTACAAGGAATAATTTGGAACAAAAATATCACAAAGGAAACTAAAATGAAAATTTATGAGACATAATACAGAATATTTTGTCATATGAAAGTGAAACTTTGTCTTTGACGGAAGTACAAAAAAATAAAATTAGAACAGTTGAATTTGATTATTTTAGAAGAAGCCTCCAAAAAACAAGACAGGATAAAATAAGAAATGTATTCCTTTGGAGAGAATTAATGTCACCACATCGGTTAAGAGGATTGAAAATCAAACGCTTAAATGGTATGGCCATGTACAAAGAATGGAAAATGAAACATGGCCAAAAAATATATTCCAATGGTCACCCCCTGGAAAAAGTAAACGTGACAGACCAAGATGGAAATGGAAAACCTACGTCAGAACTATAATGGATGATAGGAATTTGGAAGAGGTAGATTGGAATGATAGAGATAAATGGAAACTGAAGACAGCAAACCTATAACTGAGGGAAAGCCGAAGAAGAAGAAGAAGAAGAAGAAGAAGAAGAAGAAGAAGAAGAAGAAAAATGTAAAGTTTAAAGAGAAACTTGTAGGCCCTATTATATATTTTAAGAAATAAATTACTCATTTTTAATTTAAGATTTAAATACGCTCAATCTCCTGCTTTACTTTAGACTAGTTAATGAAAAATGTATCAAGAAATGATGTTGGAGATGGACTGTGGCTTCTTCCATGTATTTGGAAGCATGTTATTGACATGGAATGGGGCTATATATTAAGGAAAGTAGAAAAATCCAAAGAGCAAGTCGAATGGGAGGGACCTAAAGCCATGGGTGACGAATCTGAAGATTTTCAGGCTAGTAAAAGATCCTTAAACCCGAATAAAAAGGCCTCCAATCAAAATTTCCATCCTAGTTCTACCTTGTTTTCCTAGATGTCACTATGAGGCGGAAGGCTGACCTCGGGCCACTCAATGACATCTATCCGATAACAAGAGTAACTAAATTAATATGGTTAAATTTTACCTCTGTAGAGAAAGAATGCCTAAGTCTTGATGAGAGACACAAGGGCTTAAAAGCTGAAAACCAAAATCAATTTAATTTTAATCATCAACTGCCTTTTATCAATATTTATTGAATGCTGGAATGCAGGCTTTCACGCCCGGTAATCATAATATTAAAATATTCCGGTTATGTGTCCGTGGTCTATAACTGGTGTTTCTTCCAGACGTTTTCCTCTCAACTGCGGAGGGCACCACCACAAGGGAACATCACCTAGAAGCACTCACCACTGAAGATGCCATCCGCAGTTGAGGGAGAAACGTCTGGAAGAAACACCACGGCCACATAACCCGAAATATTTTAATATTATTTATTGAATGCATTATCATTTCGAAAATAGTTAATTCAAAATTATTTTCAATCCCTACTGTCGGATATTGACAAATCCATATGTTTAAATTTCACTAGAGACTATTCTTTATTTTCTATCTTCAAGATAGGGAAGCTTTTTAAATCTTTTAAAATGTTATGTTTGTCTTATTATCAGAACATTGGCTTTGTGAGCGTACTTTGTTCAGTTAATGTACAGTAAGATGCCAATATTTTATCAGAGGCAATATGACGTATTTATCAACAAAGAGAATCTTGCCAACTCCATGTGGTGTTTACCCATTGACCTAGATCTGTGGTAGAAGCTATAAAAATGAGCGCATGCACGAGTCAAATCTTTAGCATCGGCTTAAACAAGGCTTATAATTTATTGTTTCAGTCTCAAAATTGCTAACAATCTCTCTTCATAGCACTTCCTCATCTTTCACAGTAGACTCTGCCCGCACTTGCATTTCCCTCCCTCAATCGCCCCATGCTTGACACTTTTAAGTCACGCTTATAAAATTACTTGTTAAATAATTAATTTTTCACGAGAATTAAATTTATTCTATGGCAATAATAGTTTTATTTTCATTCTCGTTTTTTCTATCTTGTATTTTATATTTCATTCGTTAATCATCATCATCATCATCATCATCATCATCATGAACAAATTCGTTTTAGGCCATGTGGCCTGTACGGTAAACGTAGCGAAGATGGTCTTGATCTTTCCACCGATGTTTTGGTCTTCCTTGGTCCCTATGTCCATTTGGGGTATATTGGAATGCCAATTTTGGAAGTCTATTTCTTGCCATTCGCCTCAGATGATTTTTCCATTCTTGTTGGTATCTTTGTATATCTTCATTTAAACTTGTTCCTCCAAGTTTTCCTCTGATAATAGTGTTCCTTTGGTGATAAAAAGTAAAGTAAAGTGATCCCCACAACAGACCTCAGGAGGCCTTTGGGGTAGTAGGAGGTTAAGGCTCCCACTTTTTCTAGACAATCGGCACTTGATGTCAGCCGGGTTGTCAGCCCTGCGTGACGGCCGCCTTTACCCCAGAACAAGCGTCTGGTACTCATTTCCGTTAGAGGCTGAGTCGACCCCAGGGCCATAGTGCCGCCAGAGGGTTTGGGTCAGTTTAAAAATCCTGACCCCAACGGGACTTGAACCCTCGACCCTCCGGCTTGTAGCTCAGTGCCTTAACCACTACGCTACGGCGTGCCCCCGTTCCTTTGGTGATCCAGTCTATTAACTCCTAACAATGATCGTAAGAAACGCATTTGGCTTACTTGAAGTTTATGAGAGTTTCTTTTATTTAAAATCCAAATTTCACTTCCATATTTTAGAGCAGCTTCTGATGTGATGTTACGTAATCTTAGTTTTGTCTCTGTCCTCATCTGTTTACCAAAATGTATTCGTATTACCCCATTCATTTTATTACATTTTTGTAATTTTGAATCAATGTCACTCTTATACTCTGCAAATACACTTCCTAAGTAAGAGAAATCTGACACTTGTTCTATAATTTTTCCATCAATCTCAATTTTCACCCGTTGTATGTTTTTTCCACATATTGCCATTGTTTTGGATTTTGAAGAGGAAATTTTCATATTATATTTGCTGGCAATTTTGAATAATTGATACGCTACTATTTGTAAGCTATCTCGGAATCTGATAATACTGTATTATTTGATCATCAGCATATCATATTGTTTGAATTATTTTATTCCTAGTTATTGAAATTCCACTATTTACTGTTTGTTTCCATTCTTGCACTATTCTGTTTATATATATATATATATATATATATATATAATATATATATATATTAAATAAGAGTGGAGATAGTCCACAACCTTGTCGAACACCTCTGCTTGTGTTTATGTGTTCTGCTATTTCTCCATCTGGTAATTTAATTTTGATTTTAGAATTTTGATATAAGCTTTGTATGGCTCATATTACATGTGAGTGTATATGTTCTTCATGCAGTATCTGCCAAAGTTTATCTCGGTTTACATTATCATATGCCTTTTCATAATCTATAAATAGTATGTATAGTGGGTGATTAAATTCTCTCCTTTTTTCCATAATTTGTTGCAGGGTAAATATTGCATCTACAGTGCTCCTCCCTTTTCTAAATCCACATTGTTCTTCTTCCAAAAATGTTTTCACTACCTACTGATAATTTATTTTTAATTATGTTGGCATATAATTTAGATGCAGTTGGGAGTAAGGTAATGCCTCGGTAGTTATCACATTTGTTTTTCTGACCTTTTTTATGTATATTAATTACTAGACCCTTTTCCCAATCCGTTGGAATATTAAGACAATGCCAAATATTGTTAAAAAGTTCTAATAGTTTCTCTTTCAAGGCAGTTCCTCCATACTTTAAAAGTTCTAAATTTAAATCATCTAAACCTGGACTTTTCCTGTTCTTGGCCTTCTTTAAGACTTCTTCTAGTTCGGCCATTGTTATGTCTGGTTGTTTCTATTTCATTTTCACAAGTCAAATTCAAAGTAATTTTTTCAGTGTGAGTGTTCGGTTCTGACCAAAGATTTTTGTAGTAAGTAATCCAATCTTGTTTTGGTATCAGATTAACATTAATTTTGTCTTTTGTTTCCATCTGTAATTTTTTGAATATTTTAAATCATTCGTTAAATATATATTAAATCAAAATATTTTGTAAATAATAATTATATTATAGATGTTTAATGTAATTTACATTTTAGAATATTTTTTGTTCGGCCGCGGTGGGCTAGTGTTATGCTCCTTGCTTCTGGTCCTGAGTATCGCGGGTTCAAACCCGGCCGGAGTCGATAGATTTTTTTTAGGATGGAAAAATCCAATGAGCAAGTCCTCCGGAAGGGACTTTAAGTCGTGGTTCCAAGTCTGGAGATTTTTAGGCTATTAAAAGATCCTCAATCCTGAATAAAATGGCCTCTAAGCAAAATTTACCGAATTTTCACATCCTAGTACTACCTTGGTTTCCTAGATGTCACTATGAGACGGAACACTGACCCTGGGCTAATCTGACAACTATTCGAAAACAATGTAACTAAATTAGTATTTTTCAATTTCTCTCCTGTATGAAGAGAGCTCCTAAGTTTCGTTGAGAGAAACAAGAGCTTTCAAGAATATTTTTTGTATTTTTTAACCTGATTGAATGGTAAACAAGGCCTTAAGACTTTAACTCTGCCAGGTAAAATAAAGCTATTATTATTATTATTATTATTATTATTATTATTTATTATTATTATTATTAGTAGTAGTTAGTAGTAGTAGTAGTAGTAGTAGTAGTAGTAGTAATAATAGTAGTAGTAGTAGTAATAATAGTAGTAGTAGTAGTAATGGTGGTGGTGGTGGCGGTGGCGGCGGCGGCGGCGGCGGGTGGTGGAGGTGGTGACGGTGGCGGTGGTGGTGGTAGTACACAGCTCTACAAAAAAATTGTTGCCCTGGATATCTATGCGAATTTCTATGTTTTCAAGTGCACAGTTTACGAATATATTCATGAAAGTGCTGAATGTGTCTCTAAAATTTATAGAAGAAAATCTTATAAAACGCGTTTCACTGAAGTAAGAGATGGGTTTTCGATTTTTTCTTTCTATTTACGTCGGTGTATACGAATTTTTCAACAAAACAATTGACATTATAAATATATCTGTTACTTTTTCATATCCGATTTTTGTAGTGTAAAATGAAAATAAAGATTAAAAAAACAGAGCAAATCTACCAAAATCATTGATAGTTTCATGAATTGTGAGCATAAATATATCCGAAATTAATCTTATATTAAGGGCAACAAAAGCACTGATGACCTGTGTTATTATTATTATTATTATTATTATTATTATTATTATTAAAGAGGCTTAATTAAATTGTATCCTCGGGTTTTTTCAGTTTTTTTTTATTTGTAAGACGAGTGTAAGATCCAGATAATCCGCCAACATCACAGATCATCATAATCATGCCAGTATATTATTAGCTTATATATATCTATGAGATGGGCCTATATTCTGATCAGTATCACGTATCCGGAGAGATGACAACTCTTGTTACAGCGGGGGTATATTTATTAATACGATTTATAATATTATGATATTGCGAAAAGAAAAATTAATATGTGAACCAGGAATCGAACCGTGGACCTCTAGTTCTCCAGACTAGTGTGCAGCCCACTACATTATTCCTGGTTCACATATTAATTTTTTTCTTTTCACAATGCCATTATATTATAATATGATCCATTATTGGAACTGTGTTAAAATAACAGTATTGGAAAATGTTAAATAATACGATTTAGTTTTTCTTATGGAGATCGATTAATTACAATTCTGTTACATGCCCTTACATTCTCAAAAAAAAGTATGCATGTTCCCTTTAAGGCCGGGGCGGTGTGGAACATAAAAGTACAGAGGAAAATGTTAATATGAGTTAGATATAGAAAGAGTTTATTTTTTTATTAATGCCACCAGGTTGTCTTTTATGGCATTTCTAGCTTTCTCTCCTGGCATTGGTAGAATTGTAACCAAATTCTTAGGTTGGGGAACCTGTAAGGCGGAGTTAGTTACCCCGACGATATGATGGGTGTTAAATGATAATGAAGTGCCAGGAGAGTCCTTTACCTGAACTTAACCTAAATTCCAGACCATGAGAAATCACAGGATTAATTCCATTTAAGGAAAAATTCCTATGTCTGACTGGGAATCGAATCCGGTACTTCAGGTACTGTAGCCAGAAGCTCTGATCACAAGACCATGTCAGAGTAAATTGCAATTTAAGTAAAATATGTGAAACATAAAACTTGAAAATATCTACTCTAAAAACAAAAGTTTTATGTTTTCGAGGGCATGAGCCACAAAGAGTAAAAATCCAATTAGAGAATAAAATGATAGAACAGGTGAGCAATTTTAATTACCTGGGATACAATTTGTCATATAGAAAAAGTGAAGACATTGAAAACAAAATAAATAAATGTACCTCTTCTATTGGGGTTAATACAACAGACGGCTTGATATAGAGTCGTAGATGGCAGTCGCATCAGATATCTTACCCTGCGAGACGCCAGTAACGTCTGCTGGGGACATCAATATATACTTTCAAGTCTCATGGTAGAAAATGCCGGAAGATTCAATAATAATAATAATAATAATAATAATAATAATAATAATAATAATAATAATAATAATAATAATAATAATAATAATAATAATAATAGTAATCTTAAGTCAAGATATCAGAGATGAAGTATAAATATATAATATAAACGAGTGAATACACAGAAATAAACGTAATTGGTTTGAACATATACAAATAATCCCAAATAATCGTTTATCAAAGCAGCTGGTTCATTATAGGCCTCTAGGCCGAAGAAATGTAGGAAGACCAAAACGTCGTTGGAAAGACGACCTGCGCCTACAGCATATAGTGCACCGGGGAGCGGAACGGGCCAACCCGCACATACCTTGAAGAAGAAGAAGAAGATGATGATGATGATAATAATAATAATCTTCCAAACAAGTATAAAGCCCAAAGCCTATAACGGTTTCAGTGAAGTATTCTCGGTCCATCTTTCTCTAGGACGTCCCAAAGACCAGACAATATGGGCTGAAACTAAATGTAAACAAAACGCAAGCAATAATTATCGGACATCCAAGGCTATTACACCTCATAAACAGTGGCAATATGCCGGCTGTCATATTAGATAAGAACAAATTCCTTATACCGACGTCGTTAAAAACTTGGGATTTTACTTAGATTCTAATTTAAAATGGCACGAGCAAGTAAAACAAACATCTAAAAGGATCTTCTCCATAATGCATTCCCTAAAGCGACTTAAACATTTTCTTCCTACAACTCTTAAAAAGAATTTTAATCCAAACTTTAGTGATGCCGCATTTTGACTACTGTGACGTTCTACTAACTGACATAAATGACGGATTGTCGGACAAACTTCAGCGTGTCCATAATATGTGTATCAGATTCATATTTAATGTTCGAAAATACGATCACATTTCTCCATTACTCCACGAATTGTCATGGCTACATCTAAAAGAGAGAAGAAAATCGCACTGTCTAATTCTCCTATTTAAGATCCTACATACCTCGATTCCTAATTATTTATCATCCCGTTTCCAGTATCTATCCTCAAACCATAACTTATACACAAGATCACAACATAGTCTCTTACTTAATATACCGCAACATAGGACATCACATCACTCCATGTCATATACCATCTCCACTTCTCGCAACTGGAATTCCCTACCACAAGAAATAAGGGGCTGCCGGACATTGGCATCTTTAAAAGAAATCTAAATTTATATTTGCTCTAAACTCGACTTCATTATTATCCAGTGTAAGATATATATATATATTAATTGGAGTTTCCCGTATAATTTATCATATTTATATTATTATTATTATTATTATTATTATTATTATTATTATTATCGTATCATTATTGTTTATTACCCTATAAAATGTTTTTTATACATGACATTCACATTGCTACATTTATTGTATCTTTAACTGTTTATAATTAGTATAGTGTATATCTATATTTGTCGAATATTTATTTGTATTTGTGCTGGTTGAGTGGAAGAGAGGGCCTTATGGCGGCCTTAACTCTGCCAGAATAAATAAAGTATTATTATTATTATTATTATTATTATTATTATTATTATTATTATTATTATTATAAAGACCTCTTTCCTTGAAGACGGTACTGAAGCATGCCTTTTGGAAGTCTATTACCGGTATGATTCATTCATTGCATATGATTTTTCCGCTGTAACTGGTATTTATTTATGAACTGTGAAATTAGATGTAATTGAAGTGATTGCATGATATCTTCATTTATTTTGCGGTCAATGCGATTATATTCCGGCGCTGCTCTAAAAATATATTTTCACTAGCTGTTATTCTGCTGATATCAGTACTCCTCACGGTCCTGCTTGGCTTTCGTAACATAGTACATCTAACTAAGGTTTTATAGAAATGTATTTTTGTGTTTCGCTCTACTGGGGAATGCTTAATGATATTATTAATTATTCCTATTTGATTCAATTAAGAGGGAGAAGTTATATAGTATCCTGCTGGAGTTCGGAATTCCTAAAAAGTTAGTTAGACTTATACGAATGTGTCTAAATGGCACATGGTGCGTGTAGGCAAACAGTTTTCGGACACTTTTGCAATCCAGAATGGGTTGAAACAAGGAGATGCACTATCTCTTCTACTATTTAATTTTGTACTAGAGCATGCCATTAAATCTTTAGAGAATGAGGAAGGCTTACAACTCAATGGTATTAATAAGCTGTTAGTTTATGCTGATGATGTAGTATTGTTGGCCGATAGCGAGGAGATACTAAAGAACAACACGCACTCACTATTGAGTAATACTAAGAAATTAGGACTGGAAGTAAATATCAATAAAACTAAATATATGGTCACACGTAGAAATTCATTATATAATGGAAATGGACAGCTAATGACAAATGAGGGAAATTTTGAGGAAGTGGCTGAATTCAAATACCTAGGAACAATGATCACAAATAGGAATGAGATGCACAAAGAAATTAAACATAGGCTCAATTCTGGAAATGCATGCTATTATGCATTGCAGAGACTCTTGATGTCCCAACTCCTTTCAAAAAACGTTAAGCTGAAAATATATAAAACTATTATTCTACCAGTTATATTATATGGGTGCGAAACATGGACTCTTACTTTAAGAGAGGAAAGGAGATTACGAGTATTTGAGAATAAAGTACTTAGGAACATTTTTGGACCAAAGATAGATGAACAGACAGGTGAATGGAGAAGACTACATAACAATGAACTACATGGTCTTTATAGGAAGCCAGATATAATAAGAACAGTTAAGTCCCGTAGACTGCGATGGGCAGGACATGTTGCGCGTATGGGGAATGAAAGACTTGCATGGAAGCTTCTTGTAGGAAAGCCAGAGGGAAAACGCCCAGTTGGTAGGCCAAGAATGAGGTGGGAGAATAACATTAACTATGATTTGAGGGAAGTAGATTATATAGGGAATGATTGGAAAGCATTAGCTCAGGATAGGGATGTATGGAGAGCTTATGTCCGTGCGGCCATGAACCTACGGGTTCGATAGTGCCAGTGAGTAAGTAAGTAAGTATTGTTTTAATATACTATACATTTTAGAAGTTATGTCTGTTTCACTAACAAACGTTAAATTATATCCAAGATAAATATTAAAATTATAAAATTGGTACATAGGCCCTAATAGGTCCGTCTCCTGAACTTTATAAATTATTGTCTGTAGCGCTTTCGGGACTAGTCCCACCCTCAGCAGAAGGAGCGATTAGTCTTTATCTGCTGACCCTGAATATAGAGTCTTCCTTCTGCTGAGGATGAAATTTGTCCCGAAAGCGCTACAGACAAAGTTGAGGAGACGGACCTATTAGGTAACAATTTTATAATTTTATATTTATATATATCGGCCCCGGTGGTCTAGTGGTTATGCTCCTTGCATCTGGTCCCGAGGGTCGCGGGATCAAACCCGACCGGGGTCGATGGATTTTTAGGATGGAAAAATCCAAGGAGCAAGTCCTCCGGGAGGGGCTTTAAGCCGTGGGCCCCGAGTCTGAAAATTTTCAGGCTGGTAAAAAATCCTTAAGCCTGAGAGAAAAGGCCTCTAAGCAAAATTTACCGAATTTTCCCGTCCTAGTACTACCTTGGTTTCCTAGATGTCAGTATGAGGCGGAACGGTGACCATGGACCACTCATAATTACATCTATACGAAAACAAGTGTAACTAAATTAGTATGGTTCAAATTCTTCCTTGAAGGGGGGAGAGCGCCTAAATCTCTGTTAGGGGAAACACGGGCTTACAAGATTACAAGATGATGACCAATTCCTCAACGGAATTTTATCATAAATTGTATTAATGTTGACAATATCCAAGATATGGAAACTCATTGGCATTTTTTATTAAGTTATTGTTTATAAAAAACCGGGCATTTTCCACAAAATAATAATAATAATAATAATAATAATATAATAATAATATAATAATAATATAATAATAATATAATAATAATAGTCCACCGCTGTGGTGTGGAGGTAGCGTGCTGCCTTGTGACTAATCGACCCCGGATTCAATCTCCGGTCGGAACAAGTTTAATGGGTGAGGTTTTTTCGGTGTTTTTGCTCACCTGTAAAACAAACGTCAGGAAACCAAGGTCCAAACGATCCCCAAACATCATATGGCCGTCATATTCGTCTTAGATTAAGTTTTGGATTAAGGTCTCTCTTGGCGCATCACTATCATCATCATCACTCAACTATCATCGTGACAGTGTAACCCCGCCTTCCAGGCGTCCCCACTTCAGAAGGTGGGTTAAAATTACGACAATGCCAGAATAGAACACCAGAAAATGTCGAAATGACAAACTTGGGCATTGAATTATTAATAATAATAATAATAATAATAATAATAATAATAATAATAATAATAATAATAATAATAATAATAATAATAATAATAATAATGATAATAATAATAATAATAATAATAATAATAATAATAATTCGACCCATGATACTATATTCGTAATCAAAACTGTTTAAAAGTCTTCAACCTTTTTTTATGAATGTTAATTTTTTCATGGTTCCATAAAGTTTATAATTTTATAAATCCTAGTAACCAAATTACTGAACCATTTCTCATAGCGTAACAGAAGTTCAATAATAAGAGGGTTCTGTTTATCCATTCATTCATTTGTCACGGTTGCTTTGGTCCCATTCAGTTTCGAACCACTGACCTAGCAATAGTCATATCTTAAGAAATAAATGTGTTACATTTAATTATATACTCTGAAGTCAAGAGTGTGTAGTGAATTTTCAGAAATATTCTTAAGAGAACTTTAACAGAAATCTCGCTTTATTTGGCAGTCACTTTATGCATAGTGGCGAGAGAAAGCTACTTGAAGGAACTCATTTCTATATTACATTGACTATTTGACTCATGCCCCAAATGGGAGTCAATGACCAATCACGTTTCAATCATTTCTGTTTTACATCCAATCAGAGTCGTGTTTCTCGAAATATTTATCAGTGTTATATTTACCATATTAAAGAAAGCTCCTCCTTTTTAATATTCTGAACAGGTCTGACCATTATTTTGCAGTGACTGAGGCTATAAGAAATACGGCTACCAGATTGTATATATAGTGCATAGATGTCAACACATTAGCGCTTGCAGGAGTTAATATAAAAACATTTGTAGCAATTTATTATACCTCCAAAAAAAAAAAAAAAAGAAACCACTGTTTGCACTTTCTTAAATGTATTTTTCCCAGATAATAATCCAGAAAAATATAATTGTCATATTTACATCATATGACATCAGAAATGAATTAATATACAGTTTGATGTGTTTCATTTTTTCTCCACTAGAGAGCATTCTTGCAATATTGCGTTCCTTTGGCAATAAATAGTATGATCTGGTTGCAGTGATAAACAAAAGAAGCAGATGAAGCGTACCTATCGTTTCTCATTGTTTTCAAACATCGCCGTTTACATTAAATATATAAATATTTTAAAATAACTATAGTTAAATAATGATTTGTGAGTAAACAGCTTAATTTTATTCGTTAAATAGTCCTAACAAATGCCACTCTTGATTTGCAAATTCTCTAGATAAATTCACTCCTCACTTCGTGAGTCGCGAATTTATCGATAATTTGGAAATCACTCGTGGCATTACTTATGATAATCTGTTCGACCTGAGAATGTACGATCATTTTATTTAAATTGAAAAAATAAATATCAAAGATTTTTGGTACCATAGATATACTCATATATTAAAGAGCATACCGAATATTATCCACCAAGATCCGAAGTCTAGTTATTATGAAACCAGAACAGTCTGTCTCGTTTTCGTAATTTGTTGTTTATAATGTTATTTGTCCTGCACTTTTCCCCAGTAGCACCTGTCAACAGAAGGTCAATGTTCAGTCATTGCACTTAATGAAAGTAATCAGTCCATAGTAGATAACTATATTTGTAAGTAAAACACGAGTTCATAACCTGTTACTGTAAGCTTCCACGTTCACTTTAATATTGTTAAGTACAATTTAATCCAAGTTTTCAATGTATGTATTAACTTAAATAAGCATACAAATTATATTTGATCCAGTGTGCATGTTGATGATGTAATATATATACAACACAGTGGAAATTAAAAATAGAATCACACAAACAAAACAAGCAATAAATGATTTAAACTCTGTTTGGTAGAGCAAAAATATCACAAAAAATATAAAATTACAAATTTATCAAACTATAATTCAGAGCATTTTAATATATGGTGCTGAAGTCTGGCAAATTCCTACCAGGGAAATGAAAATAATTTTAAGTACAGAAATGGATGTTTTAAGAAGATCAGCTGGAAAATCTAGAATGGATAGAATACGAAATAAAGAAATAAGGGAAATTATGGGTGTAAAAGAGGAGCCGGACATAATAGATATTACAGAAAAGAAAATATTACAGTGGTATGACCATGTCAAAAGAATGCCAGAGCAAAGATTGCCTAAAATTGTTATGGAATGGATCCCAATAGAAATCAGGAAGAGAGGAAGACCGAAGAAAACTTGAATAGAAGGGATACAAGCAGCTATGAATATCAGAGGATTGGAGGAAGATCAATTGGTGGACAGAGAGGAATGGCGTTTGGTTTCCGGAAGACGGCGGTAGCTGCCATGATACCGGATTATATATATATATATATATATATATTGATGATATAACAATAATTATACATCCATCCATAGTAATTCTGTTCGAGGACAGGTATGCTTTGCAGCTTTACTAGGGAATTATAAGTGTGGTAGTTTGCCGTTGCTTTCCACACCGGTAAAAGGTGGTGATGATAATGATAAGAATGATGATGATGATGGCCGGATGATTTTCGGGGAACGTTGGGACCTAAGCTTCCTGACATTTGTCTTACAGGTGAGGAAAAACCCCGAAAAAAAACCTCACGCAGGAGCCTGTCCCGACCGGAAATCGAACCCGGGCTCGTTGCGTGACAAGGTAGCACGCTACCTCGAGACCACAGCGGTGGACTAATTATATATATATATATATATATATATATATATAATCATTTAAAATGTATTTTTTTGTTTATAAAATCTTGAATTAGTTAAAACATGTAGACCTTACAGAACTTGTTCCATCTTCGACATGTAATTTGATCTTTTGTTGAGGGTAATTGAATTTATTCCGAAGATGGAACATGTTCTGAAAGGCCTATGTGGTTTTAAGAAATTGACGAAGTTTTTTAAACAAAAAAAATATTAACTTTAATTGAGGAAGACATATTAATATTAACAAAATAGACCATAACACTCAAAACATGTATTTTGTAACTCTTCCTATATATATCGGTTGTAGAAATAAAACTTCACAGAGATTATTATATTACTGTCACTCTGTTAAATATATCATTCTGCAGATATGTCAGTTACCAACATAAATCTGAATATACAATTATTAAAGATGTGATCTCCAAATTTTTCGTTAAAGAGATTGAAACTTATATATAAATGTTTAAAGAGAAAAAGTATCTTACTATCTGAATGCTAAAAAAATTGAAATGTCATTTTATTTTGTTGCATTTGTTACATCAGTTATCATGAAATTCACCTATAATATAATATATTATTATTTATTAAGTAATTCTGCCCGAAGGCAGGTCCTTCACTGCAATCATAGCATTTGCATGCTATGCTAGCAGCTTTACTAGGGAATTGTAGGTGTGGTAGCTTCCCGTTGCTTTCCACACCGTGAAGGATGACGATGATGATGATGATGATGATGATAAGGATGGTGATGGCCATATGATTTCGGGGACCGTTTGGGCCTTAAAGTTTTCCTGACATTTGTGTTACAGGTGAGGAAAAACCCCGATAAAAACCTCACCCAGAAAAACTGCCCCGACCGGGGATCGAACCCGGGCCCACTGCGTGACAAGGCAGCACACTACCCCGAGACCACAGCGGTTGACATATAATATATAATATAATGCAAAATAATAGCTACAACCAATATAAGATCAACGTCGGAGTCTCTTACCTCAATTTTTTTATCCCAGTAATATACAGGGTGTATCAAAAAGGATGGCGCAAACTTACATGATTGAAAGTACACGATAATAGAAGCAACAATGTCGCAGTAAACATGGGTCCACAAACGAGCCGTTTGCGAGATAATTACGAATGTATGGTTACAAGCCGCCACTGATTTCCTAGTTAGTACACATTCATTTGAATTTAGACTTTACTATTAATTTTTCATCTCATTTAGTTCACATTTCACAGTTCACTTCACTTATGGGTTACCTGTTAAAGGAGATGTTCGAAGTGTCTTCCTTGCATCTGGATGCAATACTGTGCCCGTCTCTGAAATGAATGTCGAATTATTTCGAAAACTCCTGGACCATTTCTGAATTCTTGACAAGCATGTACAACTCTCTGCTCCAGTTCTTCAACCGTGTTAACACTTCGCTTTTGAGGTGACCCCAGACACAAAAATCCAAAGGATTTAGATCAGATGATCTTGGAGGCCAAGGTACAGATCTGCCTCGACCTATCCATCTTTGGCCGTATCTGCGCGTTAGATGCCGTCTCACAGCAGCAGCAAAATGTACCGGAGCTCCATTATGCATGTACCACAAACTCCGACGTTGCTGAAGGGGAAAATCCTCAAGCAATCCTGGAAGATGACGCCGCAGAAACCTAAGGTATCTCCGTCCATTAAGTTTTCGTGGAAGAATGTGACCCAATGAGATGATCACCTAGTACCCCTAACCACACATTCAGTGAGAAACGTTGCTGATGTGATGACTAATGAACAGCGTGTGGGTTTATTTCACACCAAAAATGTGTATTATGATAATTAAAAACACCATCGCGCGTGAATCCTGCTTCGTCTGTAAATAAAATGTTACATGCGAAACGAGGGTTGACTCCAGTCTGTTGTTGCATCCACTGACAAAACATCACTCTAGGAACAAAGGCCGCATCATTGAGACATTGAACTCGTTGGAGGTAGTAAGGGTACAGTAAATTGCGCTGTAAAATTCTCCATATACTACTGTGGCTTAGTACAGGCCGTTGTGTGGCAATTCTGCTCGTCGAGATTCCTGGAGAGAGCTGTACTGCTTCCAACACCATATCCTCAACCTCAGGCGTAATGCGAGCAAGCCTACCTACTGCTCTGCCATGTGCAAAACCCCCATTTTCTCTCAGGCGCTGATGGACCCTTGTAAATATACGACTTTCGGCTGTCTTCGATCAGGATCTGTTTCTTGGTACAAGTGTGCAGTCTCCCGTGCTTCCATTGCCTACGTATGAGCATCCGACTTCGTACTGTAAGGTTCCATTGTAACTACAACACAGCACTAGTGGCACTCCTCAGACGAGAATGATACCTTTTGAGACTGTGTACTGTATCCGTCCTTTAGGTTTTGCGTGTATGGTTTGATTACAACTCCACCTCTGGGCAATGTTCAGTTTTGTAAACAAAGAACATAGGACGGCTTCAAGTGCGCAATGAGTAAACCGTACGATGTTACAAACAATGACGTCAGTGGCGGCTTGTGACCATACATTTGTAATTATCTCGCATGACCCATGCGGACCCATGTTTACTGGGGCATTGTTGCTTCTATTATCGTGTACTTTCAACCATGTAAGTTTGCGCCATCCTTTTTTATACACTCTGTATAATTTTAGATCTTAATAAATTACTCTTATTCGACCTAATTTAATATTTTGTTATAATTTGTTTGTCCGACATTCGTATATTTAAAAGGTTAAAATTATAAAATGTCAGTCTCCATTTGTTTCTGTATTTTTTTTTATTTTCCCAAGAATGGGTTCGACTTTTAAGTTCAGATAATATTTCTACATTTGTTTTAAGGGGACCGACTGACGAAAATGTTTAAAAATGGCAAAACAATGCATTTTTATTAACTATGATTCTTTAGGATCATTTTCATGTATTTTTTTTATTGTAGGAGCAAAATTCAGTCCATGATGTAAGAGTTTAAATACCGTTGCTTGTGTTGTCAGCATTACTACTTCAACTTTATTGTACGTTTTTTCTGTTTCATTTTTTTTTACATTTTCCAAAACTTAAAATGCTCCTTACGACGCAATTTTTATGCTATCAAAGTTAAATTTTATGTTTAGACTCTCAAAAATAAATACTAATTCAAATTTGCTATGCAGTTACTAGTATATGACACATGTGTTCTTTTAAATTGAGATGGAAAAAATAATGAGAGTGATAACTTTTCAAAAAATGAAAAATAAGCAGTATCCTCCCTTTACGAATATTTTTTCGTAGCAAATGTGTTTACTGGAATCATAAAGACTCTGAATCTTAAATTTCATCAGAGAATATTTAAAATCGCATCGTAAGGAGCATTTTTTAGAAAATATTTAAAAAATAGTTTAAAAAATCATAATTCAGAAACTATTCTACTTACAAACACCAAACTTCACAGTACGCTTCTATAACACATAATCCATGTGATAAAATTCTAAATTCAATCAGATGAAAACTAAAATAAAATTATGTTCACCAGTCGGTCTCCTTAAGATCTTGCCATTTGTATTTTGCTATTCTCCTAGTTAGTTTCTTTGTGATATGTGATTCATTTTTTAATAACCTGTGTTTCAATGTTTCACATTCATATAAACATTATAAATAACATAATATATATATATATATATATATATATATATATATATATGTGTGTGTATTATCTGGCAGAGTTAAATCCTTAAGGTCTTGTCTACCTCTCAACCGCATTAGAAATATTTACAATAATAACACTGAGCAACAAAAATGAAACTTTTTTTTGTCTCAGAAAGAAACATATGTGATTCTGATAGTATTTTTTCTCCTGAATTCAAATATGATATCGGTTTTTCTCCATCGCGCAAGGTTTCCGAGAGACAGGAATTTATAATTTCAAACACTTTAATATTTTCTACATTCGTAACTACACAATATTCGAATATTCGGATTCACCTAGAAAGTAAGAAATGACTATTTTCTGCTATATTTCGCCTGTGGATCATCCCTGTAGATGGTCCAACAATAATCGGCCAGCATATTAGGATTCCATTTGCCTTGATATCTCTTTTCCATAGTTAAAAACCATGAGTTAACTCATTTGGTTTTATTTTACAATGACAAATGAACGAAAAAACGTTTATTAAAAAATAATTATTTAAATCCATTAACTGAAATTGAAATAAAAAACTGTGGGTGATGGAGAAATTCCGAATACATATTTGAAAACACGATAAAAACTGCATTAAGTACAACTATTGGTACTCATGAGACAAAAATCATGTTGACCAGTGTAATTATACGCAGGTCGACTTTGAGGGAGGTAACGGGTCTTCAACGTTTTCAAAATAGTAATGTCAATATTAAAAACAGTTCAGTGAAATATATCGGACAAATGAATGAAATAATATGCAAACAACAAATAAAATTAAAAGAAAGAGACAAGACTGCTTACTGTAATCCCCAAACGCATGTCTCGTTAGGAATTTTATTATATGCCACGATAGTAGCTCTCCGTGTGTGCTGATGGAAAGTGAAGGTTTCGTATATAATGATGCTATGTTTTGGTGCGTTAAATTTAGAGGAAAAATTAAACATATAAGAAAGGAGGTCAAACACCCGACTCGAAAATAAAGCAAGGACAAGCGGAGTGCAAATGAGGAACGACAGTTTCAATAGTTTGATAGGCACGTTTTTAATACTCCTTGGCTTCCATTTTTTTACTGTTTTTCTGCCCCTATTTCGGTGGTGGGGATATCATATGGTCGAAAAATATGACTTGCAACTTATCTTTATATATAATAATAAGTTTTGTGAGTCTGTCTACCTCAGGGCCTCAAAAACTACTTGACCGATTTGAATTGGGTTTTCACCATAATTTAGAGAATTTGTCTGGGACAATTAACATATATAACATAATACCATACTTATTATAGGGCCATATGCATGTGATCGTCTCTATAAAGAATAACTAGAGAAGAAATAAAAAATACAAATCCTATAAACATTAATGATATTCAGTCAAATAAGAAAGTTATCACAATACTATTTGAATTAATTATCACAACTTCTCAATCAATAAAGTAAATTAATTCATTTATAATAAAACAAACATTTAAAAAACTAATCTAATTCTAAAAAAAAGTGCATCGGTGCGCTAAAAGTCGTTTCTTTGACGCTTAAATTACTTACCTTGCCTAAATCATAAGTAATACACCAAACGAATGTACACAAAATTGAATATCTCAAAGCAAAAAATCTACAAAAAAAAGTACGAGACAGCGTATGTCAATCTTCTATGGATAACTCAGAATAACCATTTTTGTCTTTCGGCTCATTCATACCAAGAAGATGGGGATGAGTAGATATCCGAGCAAAGCGGGGTAATCAGCACGGGTAACTAAAAATAATTACTATATAAATTTATAATTAATTTTCTTTTGACTTATTGAACTAAACATAAAGGACAGACAGACTCACAGAAACTCATTTTAATATATAAGTATTTAGTAATAAAAGAGACAAAGTATAAATGTAAACATTTAAATGAAAATAAAATGACTAATGCAATTAAATAAATATCATCGCTTGACAGAAGAAAATTATCTAAACAACAAGTTCGTGAATAAGTCTGACTTCCATCCAATCATCCATAGTAATTCTGCCCGAGGACAGGTCTTTCACTGCAATCATAGCATTTTCATGCTATGCTTTGCAGCTTTAATAGGGATTTATGAGGTGTCGTCGCTTCCCGTTGCTTTCCACACCGGTGAATGATGATGATGATAATGATAAGGATGATGGCCAGATGATTTTCGGGGACCGTTGGGCCGTAAGTTTCCTGACATTGTGTGTACTGGTGAGGAAAACCCCGAAAAAACCTCACTCATGAGCCTGTCCCGACCGGGAATCGAACCCGGGCCCGCTGCGTGGCAAGGCAGCACGCTACCTCGAGACCACAGCGGTGGAAAAGTCTGACTTAAATGTACAAATATGCAGGAACCTCTGATATATTGAGGGAGGGAGTGACTACTGAGGGAGAATTAGAATATAAGAAGTTCTTGTGAAGATATGTTTCATCAAATTGTAGCAAGAAGATAAATTCTTGAATGTAATTGCAAAAAGAGCTAAAGAAGATAGACCAATGGACGGGAGAAGAACAAGAGGAAGACCAGCCAAGAGATGGATAGACAGTGAATGCACATCCAATACGTCTTCCTCCGAGGAGTGATTTTGGAAATAAACAGGATGAAAATCCTACAAATAAGGTTTAGAAGAGGAAACTCCAACTAACTAGGACTGGAAAAGGGCAATTTTTTGAAAATAATTGAGAGAGAATGCAAATTAGATTACGATTATTGCTAAGACGAAGCTAAGAGATGTCGACCAGCCTCGTGGGCTAGTAGTCAGTGTTTCTGACTACTGTTTATGAGGTCCCGGGTTCGATTCCCGGTCAAACCATAGGAATTTTTCCTTAAAGGGAATTATTCCTATGGTTGCTCATGGTCTGGATTTTAGGTTAAGCTAAGCTCTCCTGGCGCTTCACTATCATTTATCATCCATCATATCGTCGGGGTAACATAACTCCGCTTTCTAGGCGCCCCAACTTCCGAAGTGGGTTACAATTAAGCAAATGCCAGGAAAGAACACCAGAAATGTCGAAATGACATCCTGGGGAATTGAATAAAGAGATGTCATTGAACTATAAAAAGGCTATTTTTCTTATTTTCCACAAATAAAAGATAGAAAATATGGGTATTTAACTCTCTATAAATAATTATTTAATTAATGTTATATTTACGCGGATAAAGCGAAAGCGAGAGGAAGAATAATTACATAGAATATCTGATAAGAGAGGAGCTCAAAACAAGTGATATATGAACAGTAAGAATTATACTTTTCGAATAAAATTCTATAAGTTATACAGAAATGGTTCTTCTTACGTAAAGGCTGATGCTCTTTAAACAATTTAATGCTAAATTAATACATTACTAATCCTATGAAATTTAAAATAATTTTTCTTCTTATTTAAATAAATAAAACGTTAGATCTTCCATTTCTCTCAAATTAATTTATGAGTATTATATTATATATATATATATATATATATATATATATATATATATATATATGTCTGTAGGATTGCAGTCAGTAGGCCAGTAATTGCTCCCCCACGTGACAAATCTATAGACATATTTACTCATTGTCTTTGTAAAAATACAATTGTAAATTGGCAGAGAATAAAAAAAATGTGTTGTGTAAATTATAATAATATAAAATCTTAAATCGTGTGCCACATTCAAAAATAAATAAAATAAAAGAATCAGCCGGAAGAAAACTTTCCATCATGTGACGCTAATTTTTTTCTAATTTTAAGTCCCAACCATACACCCTGCACATGCGCCAACAAACGCCTAGCGGTTACACTGTGGAATCACGGGATGCAGCCAACATATACGGAATATTGGAACGCTCGTTGCCAACCATAGGAGATACACTCCAAACATCTGTGCAACATAATGGCCCAATATTGAGGCCTTAAAGTTAAAAAGCTAACCAAAATAAAAGAATGTAACTAGATGTTTTCCTAGGTTGGAATTTGATAATATTTAGCAAAAATAGATCGATAGACCCTTTTCAATAACTTACGGAAGACAGTCGAAAAGTTTAACCTGCACTTTAATTAGTCATTAGTGCGGTTTTTGTGTTAATAGTACTTTTAGTATATAGTAGGCTAATTTATAAACGTATATGTTACCTGCTTTGTAATAAGTTGAAATTTGAAAGTATTTGTTTACTGCATTGGAACACAGATTATTCATGAAAATCAATATGGCTGTCGCATCATTATGGTACGTATCTATTTGAATATTGTAAACATATATATATATTCGAATAATAAAGTGTAAAAAATAGCTTTACTTAAAAAAATGAAACCGTAAGAATAAAATTTGACGAGAGTCCATTGAGATATTTAAAATGTTGTGTCACATGTTGGAAATTTGGGCCAAACAGCCTAATGGGGAAAAATGTCTGAAAGCATATTTGAATCCATTATGTGTAGGGGTTAGGATTTAGTTATTCGAGTTCTTTTGAAATAATATTTAACTCATGCCCCAAATGGGAGTCAATGACCAATCACATTTCAATGATTTTTTATTTACAACCAATCACAGTTGTTTATCACCTCGAATTTTATCAGTTTAATTTAATCACTTTAAAATCAAGCTCCTCCTTTTTAACGTTTTGAATAGGTCATGGCATTATTTTGCAGTGACTGTATACATCTATCAGATTGTATAGGCCTATGTAGTGAACGAGTGTCTGCAGTTAGCGCTTGCGGGAGATAATAATAAACACATTTCTAGCAATTGATTATACCACCAAAAAAAAAACTGTTTGCAATTTCTTAAACGAATTATTCTCCAGGAAATAACGTTGCAGAAAATTATAATTTACATATTGACATCATAGGGCATCAGAAATTAATTAATACCTATAACGTTGGTTATAAATATCTCCACTAGGGTACATTCTTACAATATTGCGATCCTTTGGCAACAAATAATATGATCTGGTTGCAGTGATGAACAAAATAAGCAAACGAAGCGTACCAATCGTTTCTCATTTGTTTTCAAACATCGCCGTTTACATTAAATACATTAATATTTTAAAATAACTATAGTTAAATAATTATTTGGGAGTAAACAGCTTAATTTTGTTCGTTAAATAGTCCTAACAAATGCCACCCTTGATTTCCAAAATATCTAGATAAATTCACTCCTCACTTCGTTAGTCGTGAATTTATCGATAATTTGGAAATCGCTCGTGGCATTACTTATGACTATTTAACTTATGCCCCAAATGGGTGTCAATGGCCAATCACGTTACAATAATTTTTCATTTACAACCAACCACAGTCGTGTTTCGCCTAGAATTTACAAACTAAAATTTTTCATAATAAAGAGAGCACTTCCTTTTTAACATTCTGAATAGGTCATAGCATTATTTTGCAGTGACTGACTCACGAAGAAATACGGCTACCAGATTGTATATATAGTGCATAAATGTCAACACATACCGCATGCGGGAGTTAATATAAAAACGTTTGTAGCAATTGATTATGCAACCAAAAAAGAAACCACTGTTTACACTTTTTTAAATGTATTTTTTCCCAGAAAAATATAATTGTCATATTTACATCATAGGACATCAGAAATGAATTAATATACAGTTTGATGTGTTTCATTTTTTTCTCCACTAGGGTGCATTCTTACAATATTGCGTTCCTTTGGCAATAAATAATATGATCTGGTTGCAGTGACGAACAAAAGAAGCAAATGAAGCGTACTAATCGTTTCTCATTTGTTTTCAAACATCGCCGTTTACATTAAATATATAAATATTTTACAATAATTATATTTAAATAATGATTTGTGAGTAAACGGCTTAATTTTATTCGTTAAATAGTCCTAACAAATGCCACTCTTGATTTCCAAATTCTCTAGATAAATTGGAAATCACTCATGGCATTACTTATGATAAATATTTTGCTGTGCAGTCTTATTTCGGTAGCTACTAACAATAGAGAACAAAGTTGTACCAACTCAAATATTTGGAGAAAAATCGATTTCATATTTGAATTCAGGAGAAAAAATACTATCAGAATGGCATATTTTTCTTTCTGAGACAAAAAAAAAGTGTTTTTTTGTTTTGTTTTTGTTTCTCAGTTTATTTGAAGTGTGGTGTCTAAATATTAAAATGTGATAAGGTGTTGTACTGAATTCACTTCACATTTAGTGTAGTCGAACCATTTTCGTTTTGTTATAACTCTCGAGTAAGTTGCGAAATTGAGTGCTATTAATTCTCAGAAGTGTGAATCCTTATTCCAATGTGACCCCATCCATTAATACAACATTTAAATTTCAAACAAGTATCGATTAGAGACTGTACCCTCATCTTCATTATTTCTTGCAAGACTTACACGTTCAAGAGTTTACTGGGTCACCTCCTCCGAGTGAAATCATAAATGTCGAGACTTTAATTGTCTAAAGGAAATGTCACTCTAATGTCTTTCAAATGCAGGAACTCCCAGCCATGCATGAAGGATCGGCAACCATAACATGTAAACATGGACGATTTTTATCTCTTGGTTTCAAGTGAATTGCACGCTAATTTTCACTTTTTATTCAGTAGGTTACGCTATATCTTAATCGACATATAATTATTTTGTACAAATTCCATAAAGAATTCATGCCCTTGAAATTTGACCTATACATTTGTAAATTTGTATGGTTTTATTTTAAATGCTGAGTATATCAAATAAATGTAAGCCATAACCTAAAAGTTGTGATTTCTTTGTTAGTCTATTGCTAGGATTAATATCAATTATGACTAATTACTTTTATTAATATATAAAACTTTTATTAGTCAACAGGTTTCAAATGTATACAACATCTTCCTGTGTTCAGTATTAAGTTTTTATTATATCCCTCCATTCATCTCTATCCTTCCAGTCACCTTCTGCAGTCCTCTGTCCTTCAACAAATTCATAATTCCCTCTATCCATGTCTCCTTAAGTTTTCCTCTTCTTTTCTTCCCATTTGGAATCCACTTCGAACTCCTACCTGACAATCTATCTTCATTCATCCTCTTCACGTGTCCAAACCATTTGAATGGTTTATTTTCCAAAAATTGCATAATTGTTTCGTTAAAGTTAATATTTTCCCGGATAATACTGTTTCTGATTCTAAGTTAGAACATCGTGCAGATCTTCTAAAAAAATCAATTTCTGTGGATTGCAATTTTGACTTTACATATAGGCTATAAAACTTAAGCCTAATATAAAGAAATATAATTTTAACATATAATTTTGTTATTTAAAAACCAAATGAACAGAATTGTTTCTTTATAATTGGTTTCACAATAGGGAAGTCTCGAATTAAATTCTGGAAGCGAACGCATTTTTTTTTAATTTCCTAATTCCGTAGAGATTTCTACATGGAATTTTCTTTACACGTAGGCCTATACTGAATTTCCTGTTATTAGCATGAACTGTTTGTTGAACAGTGAGCTCTGTTGGCCATATACAACGCATATATACCGCATTGATAGAATCAAATACATCACAAAGGTATCTGTAACCACTGCAGCAAATCAGATATAGCATAACATCATACAATGTTCTGTTTAACGTTGAAATAAGAAATTTGATAACCTATTGAAATAACAGATATCTTCAAATGGAAATATATATTCTAGTAGACCTTTGTCGGAAATAATTTTAGTTTGCAGGAATATCAACTGCAAAGGCCCTAGTGAACTTTATTCATGTTGAAACAACCGAGGTATCAATTAATGTGAGTAAAGTTTAAGAGAAAACAGTGACAGTTGTAACACTGCTTTATGTCACTTTTTCCTAGACTTTTATCATCTAATGTCACTTGCGAGAAGAGTGACATAACTCAAAAAACATAATTTTTCAGGAGATGCATTTAAAGGTTTCAAACCAATATAAATTTGTCTCTTTTTGTCATAAATATCAAATTACTATACCAACTCATTGCATACAATAGCTTATGTCGTTCTTCCAGTATATAGAATGGAGTTTTGTCTTTCATGTAGTACCAATAACTCAAAATTGACGATTTTTTAGTTATGTCAGTCTTCTCGCAAAAGAACGATATATCATCTAAAGTTTTTTTTGTTATATCTAATATCTGTATACATTGTTTTGTAGTAGTGCATTTTTCTAAAAGATGATTCCCGAGTTTACATAAATTAATAAAGTATACAAACAAAAAATTCTGAACCTAATATTACTAATATACTCGTAATTGTTTTCATGTAGTAATGTATACTAATGTATATTTTATTTAAATATTGAAACATTTAGACATGTTTTTAGGGAAAGAAGGACATGTACAACGAAATTTGTGCGGATTAAAATTAATATTAGAAAATTATAACGTAAATTATATGTAAAAGAACCAAAAATATGTCCCTTAAAGAAAAATAATTACCTATATAGATATGAATTAGCTATTGATAACCACATGAATGAGCAGGTTACGGAGTTATAGCATTCATGAAATATTAGTGTAGATCTTGAAAAATATTTAGAATACAAGAGATTAAAATTCATTTTATAATAAAATTTAAGTAGGCAAATGAATTCACGCACATTTTGGAAACTACATAAACTCATCTCAAAGCCAATAATAACATTTTGAAGTGAAACTAGGTCATGGGAAACAAAAGACAAAAAGCGAATTGAAACTACAGGAACAAGAATTCTGAGATCTTTGGCTGAATACAAGATTGAATAGAATATAAAACAGTCATCAGGAGTAAATTTAAAATTAGAAACGTAATTCAAGGTATAAAAAAACTCCATGATCGCGATAGGCCTAGAAGACTCTTGGTCTACCATCCGGCTGTTGACCTCACATTCAAATGTGTTAATCACAGAGATGTATAGGGGGTGACATGTGGTCAGCATGTAGGGTTCTCCAACCGTTATAGCTAGTTTTCTCAATCTGTAGCTTCTACTTATTGTAACTATATGATACTCAAATTTCTGATGACGTAATTAAAATGTATTAAAAAATAAATGGAAAGATGACGTGAAACGATTTGGTCCAGGTAGATGTTTTTTGAGTACCAATCTTGCAGACCAATAAGCACACCAAGAGCAGTTGGAACCATATTTTGAGACTGTACCGTGTACGCGTAATGTTTTGAACTGTTGTGTTGCCCCGATGTCTGTGGGCACTTGTTACGTCTGTGTTTCCCCGATTCTTTCTCCTTTGTATCCGCTAGTTTCCGAACTCACCTATCTCCTACTCCCCTGCGCGCACATACTGCGCGAAAGAGGAGGTCCGTCCTTGGCGACACGAAACGTTAAACAGACGAATTCTGGCTTCGGTGGAAGCAGATTGGCTCTGGCTTCAGTGGAAGCATTCGGTGGGCTGGCTTCGTGGAAGCACCCGGGACTGGCTTCGTAATAGACTGGAAGTCTTCCTGAGAAAGGAGGAGACTTTCTCCTACAGTGGGACTCTTTACTTATGGCGATGTGGCCATTACTTCAAGGTTTTGTTAGTAATTTTTAAGGAACTAAGAGTTAAGTATTGTTTTTGTGTGAGTGTATATGGTTCAAATGTTTTCTAGTATGAACGACCTAATTATTATTATTATTATTATTATTATTATTATTATTATTATTATTATTATTATTATTATTATTATTATTATTATTATTATTATTATTATTATTATTATTATTATTGTTAAAGGAGAAAGTTATTATTATTATTATTATTATTATGTTAACCTTCATCATTGTTTTTATATTTTTCATTATTTCCGTTATTTTGCTAATTTAACTTATATGACTAATTTAATTAAATCTCATTTATTTTAGTTAATCATTGTGATTGTTTATTGCAAGCATTAAGTATTTAGAGTCCTATAATCTCCTCTCTCATGGTTTCGTTAAATACCCAGTTAAGTACAATAAAGTATTGGTCAAAGTATTGTTTAATATGTACTAGCAGTTGTTTACGAAATGAAGCAAGTCTGCGTAAAACTAGGGCCCAGCGCGCAGAATCTCTGTTTAAATTAACTAATTATGTTTATCGGATCTCTATATATTCCTTGTTTACATTCAGCTATAATCGCGTCTGTGATATATTGAGCAAGAGTAAACTAATTTAATGGCGGTCAATATAGGCGATATAGATCTTAAATACACCGTACAAGATGGTAGCAGACCATCGACTCAGTACAAGACCAGTACATATTTTCAGATCGGGAAAGGAACGTATAAAATGGACAGACAAAGCAAGAAATAAAGATGTGCTAGACAGAATGGATGAAAGAAGATCAATGCTGGAACTTATAAAAAAGAGGAAAATAAATTGGGTTGGCCACTGGCTAAGAAATAACTGCCTGCTGAAGGATGTCCTAGAAGGAATGGTCAACGGAAAGAAAGTTAGAGGGAGAAAAAGACATCACATTATAGACAATATTAAAATAAATGGTTTGTATGCAGATACAAAAAGGAAAGCTGAGTTAAGGAAAGAGTGGAGAATGCTGAGTTTGCAGTGAAAGATCTGCTCTTGGGCAGAACACTATGAATGAATTATTCAAATTTGCATTCTATGAAGTATCCCTTAGAGGCGTACAAGGTCCTTGGTATAGTAGGAGATGAAGGCTCCCAATTTTAGATACAATGGACACGAGTTGTCAACCGGTTTTTTAAGCCTGTGTTACGGCCTATTATACACCTTTAACCAAAACATAATCTGGTATTCATTTTAGTAGAGGACCAGAAGATTTAGGACAGTTTAAAAATTATATTCACTATCGGGAATCGATTCCGAGGCATTCTGGTTTGTGGCATGTTGCCTTTACCAACTATGCTACGGTGTGATCTTTGTATACTACAAACGTAACTAACTCACTGAAACTATTGAACCCGTATGTTCATGGCTGCGCGGATATAAGCTCTCTATACAACCCTATCCCGAACCAAAATTTTCCAATTAAGCCTTGCTCGAAAGAGTAACGAACTTTCAACGTTAAAATACAACCGTCAAGAAACGCGGACATGGGTTCCACCGAGGAAAAATTTTCGGAGGTCAAATAGTCACCCATTCGATTTTCCGAGCGGGGACTTTTCTGGGAATCCATATCAAATATTCAAACACAGGGACATGCAGTCAGACCTTTCTACACTATAATTAATCCCCTGTCCGCGCGGACATAAGCCCTCCATACATCCCTATTCTGAGATAATGTGTTCCAATCATCCCCTGTACGTATAATTTACTTCCCTCAAATCACGGTTAATATTATTCTCCCACCTCATTCTTTGTCTACCTTTGAATACTATAGTAAAAATATTCATCCATCCTTAGTACTTCTGCCTGAGGGCAGATCTTTCACTGCAATCATGGTATTTTCATGCTGTGCTTTACAGGTTTACTAGGGAATTATAGGTGTGGTAACTTCCCGATGAAGGATGATGATGGTAATGATAAAGATGGTGATGGCCGGATGATTTTCGGGGACCGTTGGGCCCTAAGTTTCCTGGCATTTGTCTTACAGGTGAGAAAAAACCCGAATAAAACCTCATCCAAGAGCCTGTCCCGACCGAGAATCGAATCCGGGCCCCCTGTGTGACAAGGCAGCACGCTACCTCGAGACCACAGCGTGGACAGGAACAATATTTAGGTTATTAAATCCTGGCAAGAAAAATATAAATTTAACGTAACTTTGACTTTAATTGATGATTAATGGTGAGAATTATAATAAATTGTAATGAAATTGGGCTCATTATTTGTCTGAACAAATAGAAAAAGTGAAGATGCAAGGAAAAAAAAAGCGGGATTGTTCGTTCGTGAGATGTGAGTACTAAGGCTTCCGAACACGAGTTTGAAATATTCTTCGCCTGAGCTAACTCTCCGGATTAGATGAAACGTTAAATTTTGTTTTCATGTTTTCAGTTTTTATACTAGGCAAGATAACACATATGAGCGCTGTAATCTTTAAACAAATACAGTGTATTGTTGTGAAGTTGTTACAGTGCAAACACGGCCAATTAATTTTACTTACTGGATTATACATTCTCTCTTACCTCACGCAGATTCATTTTAACATGATTACGCATGTGCTGTTGCTCCACGAGACTAAATCATTATGTAACTTTCTCCATTTTCATTGCGAGGGCATTCACCTCAACTCCCTAGTTATCAACCTTCAACTGTCAGTTCTTTCACTTAAGAATCATGTTTCACACCTATCGTTACAGGAGCCTCGATAATTATGTATCTGGCATTATTAACTAACTTCCAAGCAATATTTAAAGATTAAATTTGTGTATCTTTTCTCTCTCTTTTCGTTTACACTATTTTTTCCTTCTTGTTTTTTTCCTTTTTGTTTTACCTCTTTGTTCTACTTTTTTTGTTCTCACATGTAGACACAAGGACAGGAGACACCCAGACACAAGGTGGATATTTAAAATCTGCTACCCTGCCGGAAATCGAAGCTGGGTTGCCAGAGTGGAAGGTAGAGACTTTACCGACTACACCACGGTGACAGACTATCTTAAATCTGCATTTTTGTATTATTATTTATCATCATCATCAACAAGGATTAAGCCCAATGGCCTGTTCCGATCTCATTATAGGTCGAATTGGTCCTTCCATCTCGTCAATGGTCTTCCCAACAATCTTCTCCCTTTTGGTTTATAATTATACATTCTTCTTGGTATGCGCTGTTCATTCATTCTTAATACGTGCTGAAGGTAAGCATTTTGATAGTATTTTATTCTTTCACAGAGATTAAATATATTAAGTTCTGTTCTTATATCTTTGTTTTTTCTTTTAATCGGTCCTTTGGTATCCTGCTATTGCTCTCAACATCTTCATTTCTGCAGCCTCTAGTTGTTTACTATCTGTCTTTGTTAATATTCAGGTTCCACATCCATAGATAAAAGATGGAACTGCCAATACTTTGTAAAATTTTAAAATAGTTTCCTTTCTAGTTTTATTCAATAAAGTACGTTTAATTGTATTATTATTTATTCATTTTGCAAGTTTAACAATACATTCCTGAGTCCAATTAATCTACTCCACATCTCTCTGTCATTCCAATCTCAATCGTCTATCCTTTTCCTCTCATGTTGTTCAAAACACCATCAATCCTCGTTACTTTTGACCGTACTCTTCTTGGGAATTCTAGTATTCTTCTTGGGAATGTTTTGTCGTTCTTTTTACATGACCATACCATTCTAATCGTTTTTGTTTTGTGAAATCCACAATTGAAGTTTGAACATTCATTTTTTGTTTAATTACACTGTTTCTTATTTTATTTGAACTAAACGCCTCCAGAAATCCATTTCTGTAAAATTTAATTTACTTACTGCCTTGTTTTTTTCTGCACCTTATGTCATTGTATTCTTTATAATTCTGTTTAAAACGTATGTTTTTTTGTTTCAGAACTTATATTTTGAACCCATAAAATACCATTTATTTTTGTTATTGCAAATTTACCCATATTTATCATCTAAATAATTTGAGCATCATACTTCCTACTGCTCCAGTTTTTGTCCCCAAATATACATATTCGTCACATGCTTTTATTTTTTTCCATGTCCGTCGTCTGAAATAAAATATTTTGATTTATATCATATTGCATATATTATTATTATTATTATTATTATTATTATTATTATTATTATTATTATTATTATTATTATTATTATTATTATATATAGACAGAGAGGAATGGCGTTTGGTTTCCGGAAAACGGCGGCAGCTGCCATGATACCGGAATGATGATGTTGATGATGATTATTATTATTGTTATTATTATTATATTATTATTATTATTATTATTATTATTATTATTATTATTATTATTATTATTATTATTATTATTATTATTGCAAGTATTTTAATAAATCTTTCAAATAAATTCAAATAGGAATTAAGTGCAAGAAATAAATTAATTATAGGTTCAATTCTGGAAACACATGCTATTATACATTACATGTTTTTTTTACTCCTGGCGCGACAGGCCTAGAAGTCCCGTAGCCTACCATCCGGCTGCTGGCCTCACATCCACATGTGAGAATCAAAGAGGTAGATGATCATTCAGCCAGTGTAGGGGTGACATGTGGTCAGCATGTCGAGTCCCCCAGCCGTTATAGCTGGTTTTCTCAACCTGTAGCCGCTACGTATTGTAGCTACCCAAATGTCTCATGACGCTGGGTGGGCACCGGTCCCATACTGACCGAAATATCATGAAAAAATGTCTTCTCCCATGGAGACTCGAACCAGCGCAAGTCCCGTAACTCTGCGCCAAGGTTTCCTGCCTGAACCACTCGGCTACGGCGCGGGACACAGGAATCATTTTGATCCCAAATTCTTAAAAAAAAACTAAAACATACAAAATGGCGATTCTTCCAATTATATGGATACGAAAGATTATGTACCGGTATTTGAGCATAAAGCACTTAAGAAAATGTTTCGTACAAATTAGGAACCGCGTGATTTTTATGGGGAACCGTTTATAAAATCAGTTAAGTCTCATCGACTGCGTTGGACATAACATGTGACACCAAATGGGGAATGAGTGAGGGGCACGTAATCTTCTTGAATACTGAATTCACTTCGAATTTACAATAAATTATTCTGGTTCTACGAAAGAAAGCGAAATAAATTAACATTTCAATCAGTTCTGGACATTATTGACTTCTGTTAATAAGAAATCTCTTGTAGGGAGATTGTTTTCAAAATAATTATGAAGTTTTGTCTCAGGCACAGTTTACGTAAACATTATACTTTTCTGTGATTTGTTTCCTTTTTCTCTTCTAATTTGATGTTATTAAAATTCCACTTTCAATGTTTCTTTTCGAATGTTGTAAATACTTATTTTTTTCTTCTTCTTCGGTTTTCCCCCACTTATAGGTTTGCTGTCTTCAGTTTCTATTTATTCCTATCATCCATTATAGTTCTCACATAAGTTTTCAATCTCCATCTTGGTCTGCTACGTTTATTTCTTCCAGGGGGTGACCATTGGTATATATTGTAAATACTTATTTAAAATGTTATTTCTTTTATTATTTTACTATTTCAACAACAGGCAAGTCAGAAAGGTTCATATCCAATACCCTCTACAAATCATAAAAGTTTTTAATGGAAATTTTCGAACATTCTGTATCCATCCATAGTAATTCTGCCCTAGGGCAGGTCTTTCACTGCAATCATAACATTTTCATGCTATGCTTTACTAGGGAATTATAGATGTGGTAGCTTCTCGTTGCTTTCCACACCGGAGAAGGATGATGTTGATAATGATATGGATGATGATGATGATGATGGCCGGATGATTATTCGGGGACTGTTGGCCCTAAGCATCCTGACGTTTGTCTTACAGGTGAGGAAAAACCCCGAAAAAAAACTCACCCAGGAGCCTGTCCCGACCGGAAATCGAACCCAGGCCCGCTGCGTGACAAGGCAGCACGCTACCTCGAGACCACAGCGGTGGACCATTCTGTATATACGCCTATATAATATTTTGAAATAGTCCTAAACACAAAATGGTTGATTTGTCGATTGGTATCTAATGTCGAACACTTGTTAATGAAATCATTTGCTCTCTTGCACTCTAATATTTAGCAGGAAGGCTGGTATCTTCTGCAAAAGCTGGACAACGGAGGAGATGGCTTCGTTCCATATTTTCATTTAAATTTGAGAAAAAAAACATTTAGGTGAATTTGCTATGCCAAATCTATGTAGTTGTTTATATAGAAATTCGTGTCCTGTTAGTAGCCGGAATGTTGCCACTGCAGATTTTCATAAGTAATGCCACGAGTGATTTCCAAATTATTGATAAATTCACGACTCACGAAGTGAGGAGTGAATTTATCTAGAGAATTTGGAAATCAAGAGTGGCACTTGTTAGGACTATTTAACGAATAAAATTAAGCTGTTTACTCACAAATCATTATTTAACTATAGTTATTTTTAAATATGTATATATTTAATGTAAACGGTGATGTTTGAAAACAAATGTGAAACGATTGGTACGCTTCATTTCCTTCTGTTGTTCTCACTGCAACCAGATCATATTATTTATTGCCAAAGGAACGCAATATTGTAAGAATGCACTCTAGTGGAGAAAAAATGAAACACATCAAACTGTATATTAATTCATTTCTGATGTCGTATGATGTAAATATGACAATTATATTTTTTTGGATTATTACCTGGGAAAAAATACTTTTAAGAAAGTGCAAACAGTGGTTTCTTTTTTTGGTGGTATAATCAATTGCTACAAATGTTTTTATATTAACTCTTGCATGCGCTATGTGTTGACATTCATGCACTAGATATACAATTTGGTAGCCGTATCTCTTGGGGAGTCGGTCACTGCAAAATAATGCTATGACCTATTCAGAATGTTAAAAAGGAGGTGCTTTCTTTATTATGATAAACTTTAGTTAGTAAATTCTAGGCGAAACACGACTGTGATTGGTTTTAAATCGAAAATCATTGAAATGTGATTGGTCATTGACTCCTATTTGGGGCATGAGTTAAATAGTGTTTGTAATGTGGTAGTGTTGTAAGTTTGTAAATTTTCCCATTCCTTTCCAGATGTCTTGATGGTGTGTTCTTCTCTAAGTTCATTGATATATCTATTTTATATGATCATTTAGATAGAGTGAAAGGAAACTGATGTAGAAGTAGGGTTAGAGACAATTTTAGTACCCTTCTTGGCTAGAAAACCAGCTGCTTCATTGCCTGTCTCTCCACAGTGGGGCGGAATCCATTGAAGTACAACTTTTTTTTATGTAAGCGGGATAACTGTTTTATTATTGAATGATGTTCGAGAATGTTAATTCTTAAATACAAAATATAACCAACTAAGATTGGAAGTTAGCCGTGTTTCGTGGAATTTTATATTATTATCTTCTTCTTCTTCTTATTCTTCTTTAACCTGGGATTAAGCCTGCTGGCTCGTTCCGGTTTTATGAAAACTAGAATTATTAAAATTATTCAGACCATCTTCTGTGTGGGCGTCAAACATTTCTCCTTCCATTTGGTTTATAATTTAGTAATAATTTTGGAAATCTTTCCTCTGGCATTCTATCAATATGTTATTTCCAGGCGTTCCTATATTTAATTCTTCGATCTGTAAGTTTGAAAATATTTAGTTTCTTTCTCATATCATCATTTCCTTATTACCTTCTTCATAACTTAATTAAAGTAAAATGATTTTTGAGGCGATAGTGCATTTTGTCGTACTTACCAGCAATGGCGACCATTATTGAAAGTTAACTTCCTACATTTCGGGGTTGTCAACCTAAAGAACTATACTGTAATATTACATTTACACCCACGTGCGGGAAGTAAAACCACTGCCCTCTATGTGTACTACGTACAATGTATATACAGAAAATATCCAAAAGGTAGTGTTAATATACATTATAAGAAACAAATCACTGCATTTTTAAATGAACTGAACTTTATTTGAAACAATATAAAACAATAAATACGTACTTGCGGCCATGTTATCAATAATTGTTCTCAAGGCCTCCTGTTGTTTCAACTAATAAACATTGCCCACACTGTTAACGTTAGTCAATTGTCTATAATGAACGCAAATATTTCCAAAAAAATATGTTATTGTTTTTTATTATTTATTATTTTGAAAACACCATCGCGCAAAAAAGAATGTACAACGCACGTTTGTGAAGTGTTTTACAGAACTTCGGAAATTAAAAACCTCGCTATCGCTCTGCTTTTAAAAATTTTCCTCGATTCTGTAAAAACCACTTCCCAACCTCGCCTCGTAATATAAAAAAAAAAACTCCTGGCGCGACAGGCCTACAAGGCCCTTAGCCTACCAGCCGGCTGCTGGCCTCACATCCACATGTGTCAATCACAGAGGTAGATGATAATCAGCCGGTGTAGGGGTGACATGTGGTCAGCATGTCGAGTCCCCCAGCCGTTATAGCTGGTTTTCTCAACCTGGAGCCGCTACTTACTGTAGCTACCCAAATGCATCACGATGCTGGGTGGGCACCGGTCCCATACTGGCCGAAATACCATGAGAAATTTTCTTCCACCATGGAGCCTTGAACCAGCGCAAGTCCCGTAGCTCTGCGCCAAGGCTTCCTGCCTTAACCACTCAACTACAGCGCGGGACCCTCGTAATATAAGTTACTATTAAAATATGTTTTTTTTTCCTGTCTTGTTTACTATTGCATTAGTTTTAGTGTAACACGGAAGACTTCATATCTTATATACTTTAGATAGTCCTGCAGATAAGTTGACTTTTGTGCGAAGTAAGATAACGTTACAATACAATATGTTATAAATTATAGGTAGACTATATTTATCATGTTTATGACACACCATAGACAAATACGGCACTTGATTAACATTGATTAGATAACTTGTGCTAATTGCATACAATATCGTGTTTATCAACCATGTGACTCAGAATTTAAAAATTGAGTAATACAAAAAAAAAACTAAAGTAATGGCTTTCGAGGGATTAAACCACAGAAGACGTAAAATAATGATCAATTACAAAATAATCTTCTTCTTTCTTCCAAGTATTAGGCCAAGGCCTGTTACGATCCTATAGAAAATTTTCCCTCCAGCGTTTCATAGGTCGGCCCAGAGATCTTCGCCCTCTTGGTATATAATTATAAACAGCTTTGGGGATCCGATTTGAACTCATTCTTTTAAGATGGTGTTTCCACTTTAGTTGGTACTGTTTAATATATTCCAAAATTGGCGTAGTCTTCAATTCTTTTAAGATATCTGTGTTCCTTTTCCGATCCCATCTGGTGTAACCCGCTGTTCTGTGCATGAATCTCATTTCACAAGCTGTTTATTCTGCTTTCATGTTGTCTTTTTAGTGTCCATGCTTCACTACCATAGGTTAACACTGGTCTAGCCAAAGTGTTATATAAATGTAATCTGGTGTTTTTTGTACGAGGGATGGTTTCATAACTTGATTAATAATTCCCAAACTTTTATTATAACTAGTAATTTTTCAGGGGTATCCTTTTCATCCAAGATAGAGAGATAATATCCAAGATATTTAAATTAACAAAATAATAGAATAAGTAAACAATTTCAACTATTTAGGGTTTAACGTACCTTACTACCAAAATAATGATATAAACTTAAAAATAGATTTTATAATATGTGTGATACAATAAGTACCACAGTACTGTATACGAAGCCAGATATAATGGGAACAGTTTAGTCTTGTAGACTGCGATGGGCAGGACATGTGACACGAATGGGAAATAAAAGACGTGCATGGAATCTTCTTGTAGGAAAGCCAGAGGGAAAGTGCCCAGTTGGTAGACCAAGAATGAGGTGGGAGAATAACATTAACTATGATTTGAGGGAAGTAGATTATACGGGGGATGATTGGAAAACATTAGTTGAGGATAGGAATGTATGGAGAGCTTATGTCCGCGCGGCCATGAACCTGTGGGTTCGATAGTGCCAGTTAGTTACAGTAAGAAGAACTCTACAAAATAAAACATTAAAAATTACATAATTAAAATTATATAAAACTATGGCAGTACCTATGATATATGCTTGTGAAAATTGGACACTTAATAAATCAGATAAAAGGAAAATAAAAGTAGCTGAAATGAAATTATTACATTCAGTAGCAGGCTGTACATTGTCAAGTAGGGAATATAATGAAGAAATAAGAACAGAATTAAAATGTACTGAGTTAAATTTGAACAGAAAAATATATGCCTAAATCGGGATTTGAACCCAATATCTCTGGTTCTGTACACCAGTGCTTTAACGATTTAAGCTGTTAGGCATCACGGTTTGAACATATATTTTTCTGTTATACTAATACGATTTCCGTGCGCCAGGTAGCAGTGAACTTTTTGTTCCATTAACGCCATCTAGCGGTCTCTTAAATAAGAGCACTTTTAAAATGGAAATCAACCCATTACATTTCTAGCAAGTGAAGCTAATATTCGATATTTAATATTAAATTTATCACTTCTCACTCAATAACAAATTTAATGTGAAGAGAAAATATATGCCTAAATCGGAATTTGAACCCAATATCTCCGGTTCTGTATGTCCGTCGCTGTGGCGTAGTCGGTAGAATTCCTACCTTCCACTCCGGCGACCCGGGTTCGATTCCTGGCGGGATAGGAGATTTTAAATCTTCGCCTTGGGACTGGGTGTGTGCGTCCTGTCCTTGTGTCTACGTAAGAATTAAAGAAAGTTAACAAACAGGTAAAACAAACAAAGAAAAGGGTAAAACAATAAGGAAAATCAGTATAAACGAAAAAAATCAAGAACAGTACCACGATATTGTCCGTCGCCGTGGTGTAGTCGGTAGAGTCCCTACCTTCCACTCCGGCGACCCGGGTTCGATTCCCGGCGGGGTAGGGAATTTTAAATATCCACCTTGGGTCTGGGTGTGTGTCCTGTCTTGTGTTTGTATGTGTGAACAAAATAAAAAGGTTAACAAAGTTAAACAAAAAGGAAAAAAAAACCAGTGTAAACGAAAGAAAACGACAAAGAAAGAAATAAAAAAAAAGTACACCAGTGCTTTAACGTTAAAGGCTCTTCTTTAAGAGATCGCTAGATGGCATTAGTGGAACAAAAAGTTCACTGCTAGCTGGCGCACGGAAATTGTGCTAGTATAACAGAAAAATATATGTTCAAACCGTGATGCCTAACAGCTTAAATCGTTTAAAGCACTGGTGTACAGAACCAGAGATATTGGGTTCAAATCCCGATTTAGGCACGTATTTTTCTCTTCAAATTGAATGCCATTGAGTGAGAAGTGATAATTTAATGTTAAAATCACGTACAGTGTTATAGATTAAATTCAAGATCTGACTCCAACATATATACGAGTAGAAACAATGACACCCAATAGACACCAACAAATTTTGCTTAACCCAGATATGCCTGAATTATTATTTTCATTTTTTTATATAATTTAGTTGAATATGTTGTATAGAGGTCCCATATAACTAATTATACTTGGTTTCAACTCATTATCCATTGTGGTTCACGAATGGTGCACCATCCTTCCAGAAGGATGTTAGGATAATATGATATCAATAAGTTTATATTTGCATATAACTAGAATTGAGTTGTTGAAAGGAATGTTTTATGTAAAGTAACTTATTTTACAATAGAACAAGTGAGAGAATAACACATTACAAGACTATTTCCTTACTGTAAGTGTATTGTCCAGTGTTCATTTAGTGTGAAAGGTAATGAAACAGTCAACATGAAGAGTTATGTTGCATTTAATACATTCTGTTGTTGCTTTCTTGCTGCACTGCCTACAGTTCAGTTGCTTTTTCTTAGATGTTCTAGAGTCAATTGGCAAACTTGAAACATAATGCTCCATTCCGTCATATCTGGAGTCTACTTTGGAGGAACTAGATGGTCGACCTCGAGAAGTAATAACTCTCTTACTGCTTTCCAATATCGCCTTTGCAACACGACGCCTAAATGACAAGTGGTCTAGACTGCCTCCATCCTTCCTGTATAAACTCCAAGCATTTTGTTCAGCAGCGTCAATTAGATGGGCAATAATGGGAAAATACCATTTTTTCCCTCTTATCGACGTTCTATAGAGAGAAATATTTTGATCTGCACGATCAATTCCTCCCATATACTTATTGTAACTATGTATTACGTGTGGCTGTGATACCTGAATATTTTTCTTCATTTGTCTTGAAAATCTTGCAACTTTGTGCAGGGGCTGGATAGTGTCAAAGTTAGTGGCTAATGATACAACACTATTATCATGCCACCTTACTACTGAAACTCCTGCATCTTTATCAGAGAGACCTTCAACGTATCCTCTGCTTTCTTTTTTCACAGCTTCAGGTGGAGACAAATTGCATGACTTATCTATACGATTCCCTCGAATAGTTCCTGTTGCTAGTATTCCTCTTCCTTTTAGATCTATCAGTAGATCCATACTTGTAAACAGATTATCAAAAAAGAGTCTGTATGGCACTCTGGGGAGAAGCTGATCAGCATATGTCATGACAACCCCGTATCCCATTCCCTTTTCCTCATATTTTTCACTGCAGGTGCCAGCTCCTTGGTAGGGTTCTAGCCAAATTAGATATCCGTTACTGGTACCGCCACACTAGAACATATAACCGAATCTTATCGGTTTGCGTGAAACAAGATAGAATATTATTAGAAGAGCATGTACAAGATACAAACATATGAGCTAGAAAGTAAAAGTTTATACATTTAATCCATATTAGGTTTGTCTTCCGGGCTGATAGGCCATGGTCCGGCTGTTTATACAATTACTTTACCTCGAATAAATTGCTTGCGTCCATGGCGACCATAGTAGGGCACCATGCTCTCAACAATGGAATGATTTTGCTCATGTGGTGCATAGTTCTTGAAGCGATCGTTTATCTCTTTCAACAGTGGGCGAACGTTTGCGAAACGATCATTTTTATCTAAGTCATCGTTATTGCAGACATGAAAATTAGAGAAAATGAAATCAAATTTGTCTCGGGACATGGCATTAGAGAACAGTTCATTGTAGCTATCCTGTTCATTTTGCCAATACATTCTTCTTCTTGGAACAATGACATAACCACTCAAGAGTAGGATTCCAATGAATGTAGTTACATGTTGTTCAGTACATTCTCCTATTTTATTCCTCTTTGATGCGTATTCATTTGTAAATTTAGTTATCATTGCAGTAACATCCTTGTCAAAAAAATGTTGTGAAATATTCCAGTGGAGTCTTTGACTTGTTCTCAGGAACATCATACATAAGTGGCCACTCCGTCTGCACAACTGGCAGATCACTGTTTTTCCAAGTTCTATTGGCTCTCTTACGTGCTCCAGATGTAGAAGCTACGCAGCGACGCTTTAGGGCACGAGAAGATTCAGAAACTGTCCGACTCCCAGACTCTGACTCTAGTGTTATTGAAACAGAAGATGTATTATTTGTCAAATTAGTAATGTCCTGACTTACTTCCATACAGCTATTCAACTGACTAGCAGGTAAATTATCAATATTTGGGTCATCTTCGGGGCCAGAATCTTCATCCGTTAAGTCATCATTGGCGTTTAAAGGGGGCATTAATGTAACATCTACTCCAGATTCAGGTATTTTATCATCACAAGTATCTAATATGTCAAGCAAATCGTTCAAAGTAATTGGTTTTCTGGAAAAAGAAAAAAAATACAAATTGATATCACATTATCCTGACATCCTTCAGGAAGGATTTGAAAATATCAATGCCAATAATTAGCAAAATAATTTGCATGAGTGTTATTTTAAATTGCAGGCAAGTATAATGCACATTTATGAGTCCATATTACAAATCAGAAAAAAAAATTGTAAAGACATTGAGGAAATATGCTTACCCTTCTATATGCAAGTCAGTTAATTCTGCCATCATCTTCTTACAACAGCATTCACTGCAATATATTCGTTCACAGGTTCAATAAAAACTTATGGTTCTTACATTGTTGCAATGTACAACCATTTTGAAACAGAATATTAAAAGTTGACAACAATGAAATAAATAGCTACATTGTTGTGACACGAAATTCCCCTTGACGATTGCAATCCTTCTAGAAGGATGTTAGGATTATCTGGGTTAACTACCAACCAAAAGAAGAAGAAAATGTTGGGCGCCCCATAACTAGATGGAGGGATACAGTCTCTTGATGTGGAAACAGGTCTATGGCTTAACTCCATGACGTAGAGAAAGAACAAGTTTTAATTTAATTTAACAGAATTTTATTATATAGGAGAAGAAAATAAGAATATAATGGCGGACAATCCGCATTTTCTAGTAGACAGGATCGATCATTAATATTGAAATTTGTCTACGGATAAAAATAATTTTGTTGAATTGTATATCAAATAATTATGTAGACATGACCATTAGTATATATCTTTTGGCCATCTTTCATTTTCCATTCTTTGTACATGGCCATACCATTTAAGCGTTTGATTTTCAATCCTCTTAACAACCGATGTGGTGACATTCATTTCTCTCCAAAGGTATTCATTTCTTATTTTATCCTGTCTTGTTTTTTTGAGATTTCTTCTAAAATAATCAAATTCAACTGTTCTAATTTTATTTTTTTGTACTTTCGTCAAAGACCAAGTTTCACTTCCATATGACAAAATATTCTGTATTACGCTCTCATAAATTTTCATTTTAGTTTCCTTTGTGATATTTTTGTTCCAAATTATTCAATGTAATGTTTTGGTTGCATTTTTTGCCATTGCAATTTTAGTCTGTACATCTCTCTTACAAGTACCTAAACTTGTAATTATTGACCCAAGATATTTAAAAAAATCACATTTTCTTTTATTTTCCCTGTTTCGAGAATGAGGTTCATCCACATCCTTTCCCAAACACATATATTCTGTTTTCTGTAAATTTATATTCAGTCCCCAGTTTTTACATTCTTCCATTCGTTTATTTATCATATATTTCATATCATCTTCATCCCCTGCAAAAATTATTTGATCATCTGCAAACAACAATGAATGCAGTACTTTTCCTCCTATAGGAATACCCATTTCAGAACATTTTTATACCATAAGTTAAGAGCCTGGTCTAAATAAATGTTAAAAAGAATTGGTGACAAACTGCATCCCTGCTTAAGGCCTTTATTTACTGTGAATTCCTCTCTTAAATTATTCTGTGTTTTTACTTTAGCTTTTGTATTACTATAGATCCTCCTAACAATATTAATCCATTTATCACTTATATTCATATTTCTCATTGCCGTCCATAACAATTATCGAGGTACACAATCATATGCCATCTCTAAATCAATAAAGGTCATATGTAGTTCTTTATTTTTTGCTAGGATTTTCTCTTGTAATTGTCTAATACAGAAAATATTATCAATACATGATAATATAATTGAGGAAATATTTTTCCTGTCAGTAATGCAGATGCCATGACCATTATTACTAGAGACTCTATACTATATTATGTTGAGTTATTATTAGAGTTTTTTGCGAGATTGACGGCCCTGTCCAATCTAATATGACAATATTAAATATTATTCGAAGGGGGTCCACCATTGTGGTCTCGAGATAGCGTGCTGTCCTTGTCACGCAGCAGGCCAGGGTACGATTCCCGGTCGTGTCAGGGTTTTTCCTCACCTGGTAAGACAAATGTCAAGAAGCTTTAGGGCCCAACGGTCTCCGAAAATCATCCGGCCATCCTCATCATCCTTCTGATCATTATCATCATCATCATCCTTCACCGGTGTAGAAATCAACGGGAAGCTACCACATCTATAATACCTTAGTAAAGCTGCAAAACATAGCATGAAAATGCTATGATTGCAGTGAAAGACCTGTCATCGGGCAGAATTACTATAGAATAGAATTCGAAGGGTGACTGTACGTGGGCTGTAACAAAAATAGTGGCAACACTGCTGTAGAAGCGAAAACCAGACGAAGTTAATTGTTGTAAATTTGTCACGTGATAATATATGTCTGACCTGACTTACAGTAAATGGACTCGTCCGAACGTCACAAAGCCCATGCGCTTTGGAGAGAGAAAGTTAGTCTCCTCTGAGTTGCCGCTCTAAGCTGTTGTGTTTCGCCATGTTTACAAAGCAGAAACAACGATCTTGGTAAAAAAAATTCAATGTGCACGTGGCCGTACAGCCGACAAGTCATTCAGGTCTTATGGAAGCATGTGGGAAGATGGCATTTTGCAGGATAAAGCTCGGGCGCACACCGGCACACCCTGTAGCTGATCGTACCGTCGTTGTGGGTGGGAAGTGCTTTTCCAACTACCACATTTACCGGAATTAAGCACCTGTGATTATGATTTGATCGTGACATTCGATTCCAGACTGTTCCTGAGATTCTGCTGGCATTAAGGTGGTCAGACATAAACATCAACAGAACAGGGGATGCCTCAGAGACATTACGACTTCCACATCGCTGGCAATGAGTTGTACATAATGCTGAGTACTACATTGAAGGACTGTAGAAGTTCTCACTTGTATACTAGTAATTAACAAATAGTTGCCACTATTAAAGTTACAACCTAAGTATATATTTATGTCAAAATTAACTTTATGTGAGTAATTTGTCTCTTTTTTTTTGTACAGAATAAGCAAACATTTACTAAGATTGTCAGGTTTTGCCTTCATCCGACGGTAATATATTAATATGTTATATCTTTAAAATTAGATGACTTGTTCAACTTATCTTCTCCAAACCTGCGACTTAATTTACAATTTTCATAAGATTCAAAGTCTACCGCTGTGGTCTCGAGGTAGCGTACTGCTTTGTCACGCAGCGGGCCCGGGTTCGATCCCCGGTGGGGACAGGCTCCTGGGTGAGGTTTTTTCGGGTTTTTTCCTCGCCTGGTAAGACAAATGTCAGGAAGCTTAGAGCCCAATGGTCCCCGAAAATCATCCGGCCATAATCATCATTATCATCCTTCACCGGTGTGGAAAGCAATGGGAAGCTACCACACCTATAATTCCTTAGTAAAGCTACAAAGCTTAGCATGAAAATGCTATGATTGCAGCGAAAGACCTGCCTTCGGGCTGAATTACTATGGATGGATGAATGGATAAGTTTCAAAGTAGCCAAAAGTTCAAACTCACTATCCAATAGGTCTACTTACTCGTAGAAGTTCAGTGGACCGAGAGGCCTAGAAGACTCTTGACCTACCATCCGGCTGCTGCCCTAACATTCACGTGTGTTAATCACAGAGGTGAACTATAGGGGTGACATGTGGTCAGCATTATATATCCATATTCTGTCCGAAGGCAGGTCTTTCATTGCAATCATTTCATTTTCATGCTATGCTTTGCAGCTTTACTAGGGAATTATACTGCAGGTGTGGTAGCTTCCTGTTGCTTTCCGCACCGGGTGAAGGATGATGATGATGATATGATAAGGAAGATGAAGATGGCCGGATGATTTTCGGGGACCGTTGGGCCCTAAGCTTCCTGACATTTGACTTACAGATGAGGAAAAAACCCAAAAAAAAAACCTCACCCAGGAGCATGTCCCGACCGGGAATCGAACCCGGGCCCGCTGCGTGACGGCAGCACGCTACCTAGAGACCACAGAGGTGGACTGCATTATACTATATATATATATATATATATATATATATATATATATATATCTATATTCAGCATTTTGTCAATATCATCTAGGAAGCTTTACTTACTTTATATTATTTTAATTGTCTTATATTCTATGTGTGTCCACCGCTGTGGTCTCGAGGTAGCGTGCTGCCTTGTCACGCAGCGGGCCCGGGTTCGATCCCCGTCGGGCAGTTTTTCTGGGTGAGGTTTTTATCGGGGTTTTTCCTCACCTGTAAGACAAATGTCAGGAAAACTTTAAGGCCCAAACGGTCCCCGAAATCATATGGCCATCATCATCATCATCCTTATCATTATCATCATCACCATCATCCTTCACCGGTGTGGAAAGCAACGGGAAGCTACCACACCTACACAATTCCCTAGTAAAGCTGCAAGCATAGCATGAAAATGCTATGATTGCAGTGAAGGACCTGCCTTCGGGCAGAATAACTATGGATGGATATTCTATGTTTTTGTTATTATTAGCTGGTATTAGATCACATCAGCATTGCCTTTAGTTTAGTCTACATTTTAATATCTTAAAATCGTAATAAATATGAAATTTTCTACGCACCTGTAATTTTACCATTCGTCCGTCGCTGTGGCGTAGTCGGTAGAGTCCCTACCTTCCACTCCGGCGTCCCGGGTTCGATTCCCGGCGAGGTAAGGGATTTTTAAAAAGTCTCTACCTTGGGACTGGGTGTGTGTCGTGTTCAGTTGAACCCATTAGGTATAATTCCTCTAAAAAAATAATTTTACTATTCGCTGGTTGAGTGGAAGAGAAGGCCTTATGGCCTTAACTCTTGCCAGCTAAAATAAACAATTATTATAAACATTTTGGAATATTGTACTGTTCTATTCGTAATCTCAAAACGAACATTTCAGAACGTAAATTTTCCATCCAACTGAAACCAATTTTCAATTCTGAAATTACTTAAAATCGTCCTTAAATCATAAATATTTGAGTCTAATTAGACTTACAAACTTTAACATACATTTTAGTAGCAATATCTTTTTCTAGTAAATTGTTTACCTAAAATCCCACAAATTGGAAAGGTTCATTTCAATACAACAATCTTTTATACAAATATGCTTGTTGCAACTTCTTTTTTTTTTCAAAACATATTGTTTTTTATATAAATTGAATCACATGCTATTTACGTTTTATACCAGATATTCTTACAAATATTTTATCTGAGAATAATAATGATTGAATAATAGGATCACCGATTAAATTATAGGGTCACTGACGATCAAAAATAAACTCTTGTTTGTGTACACATGCATATAGAAATTTTGTCGATTAACTTTTTTTTGTTTGCAGTTTCTATTATACTAAATCACATGTTATTTTCTTCTTCAAGTCTATACCTGAAAACATAATTAGGAAAACTAGAGCCTTCAACACAACACCTTCAGAATACGAATTTCAAACACTACCATCATAGTCAGCACCTTATTATAGATGCAATACATTATCATTACATATGAAGGGTCCACGGAAAGAAATGCTTAAGTCACTTTTTTCAAAATTCTATTAATGCTCCCATCTTGTAGTTTTCAGTGTCTTCTATCTTTCTAGTAAAACACACAAGAAAAAACCATGCTGAGCCACTGAATACAGAGGAGCAAAGAATGGTGCACAGGAAAATAAACTTCTAAGTCGAAATTATATGAGGACACAAATATAATTATAGATACCGGATTCAAAAGAACAGATACAATCAAAACAAATACTGGATTACGACAAGGATGTAGTTTATCACCCACTTTGTTTAATTATATATATATATATATATATATATATATATATATATATATATATACGATATTTAAATAAATGGAAAGTTTTAGTGAGTGCAGGAATAAGAATGGATAATAAAGTGTACATAAATAATCTTCTCTACGCTGACGATGTAATCATAATACAGAAAAATGAAGACGACTTACAGAAATCTATGCATGCATTAAATGAAATATGTAAATTATATGATCTAAAGATTTCTGTAAGGAAAACGAAGACCATGGCTTTTAGAGGAAGAGATCCAGTGAGATCCAGAATTATTTTAGAAAATCAAAGTATAGAACAGGTGCCTAGTTTCAAATATTTGGGCTGTGATGTTGGCTACAATGTGGAAAGAGATATTGACTCTAAAATAATAAATTTCAGACGGTGTGTGGAACAATACAGAGAACATTCAAAAATAAAATTAGAAAAGAAACCAAGATAAAAATGTATAATGTTATGGCAGTTCCCACAATATTGTATGGATGCGAAACTTGGGCTCCAGTGAAGAAACAGAAGGATAGAATACAGACGGCGGAGATGAGGTTCCTAAGACAAGTAAAAGGATGTACAAGACTTGATAGAATAAGAAATGAGGATATAAGAGAAGAATTGAAGGTACAGCCTTTATTGGATAAGGTCACGAATTACAGACAGAAATGGATTCACCATATGGATGGAATGAGTAAGGAGAAATATCCATTGTTAGCAAGAAATTATCACGCAAGAGGAAGACGTGATGTTGGAAGACCTATAAGACGTTGGGCTGATGCATTATGAAGTCGGAACGGGCAATTGCCTAATCCCTAGAGTGATGATGATGATGATGATGAAGTCGATGTGAATGTAGGAAAAAACATGCTAAGTTTGATACTGGAGATGCGGTTACACTGCTTATAACATCATCATCATCGTCATAGTACATTCACGAATTTAAGCCATTTGTTGACCTGTTTCGGCCTCAAGAGAAACATCATCCAAAAGTCTTTTGAATGGATAATCCTGATCTTCTTCTTCCTGCAGGTTGATATTTTAACATTTGTTTGGGTATTCTGTGATCTTCCATTCGATGAACATGTTGCATCCATCTTGACTTATAATCAGAAATTTTGTTTTCTAAAGGTTCCATGTGTAATTCTTCTAAGATGTCTTCATTTTTTTTTTTTTGTGTGATCTAGTAGTGTGTATCCTGCAGTCCTCCGAAGATATCTCATTTCAGCAGATCTAAGTAAAAGGGGTAGTGACGTGTGTATAACTCTCCTACCCAATTCTCATCCTCACCTTCTCGTGGTACAACCCGTTTTCACAAACGAGGCTCTGAGGACCGAGTCACGGCGGTATAACCGTTCCATCGGGTACTGAGTAAATGCGGTATCCTCATGTCTGTCCAGAGACTAAAAGGTAGCAGTCCAACCACTGGACTACTTAGCGTCGGGCCAGTAACCTCCCCTACCACTGGACTACTTAGCGTCGGGCCAGTAACCTGCCCTACCACTGGACTACTTAGCGTCGGGCCAGTAACCTGCCCTACCACTGGACTACTTAGCGTCGGGCCAGTAACCTGCCCTACCACTGGACTACTTAGCGTCGGGCCAGTAACCTGCCCTACCACTGGACTACTTAGCGTCGGGCCAGTAACCTGCCCTACCACTGGACTACTTAGCGTCGGGCCAGTAACCTGCCCTACCACTGGACTACTTAGCGTCGGGCCAGTAACCTGCCCTACCACTGGACTACTTAGCGTCGGGCCAGTAACCCGTCCTAAGGAACTTCAAAACTACTTTAAAGTCTCAACATGAAAAAATCCATAAGGAATTGAAATATGCTTATAATATTGTTGTATATTATAAGAGACAACTCTCACAATATATTTTCAATATATCTGTGCTGTCTACTGGAAAGAGTGTATTTTGCATGTACTACAGAACTATTGATAATAAGGGAAGTGATGAAATATGCTCATTTCTGCAACATTTTGTTAATCATTATCTTGATGTTGAAGTTGATGAAGTTGATTTCTTTTGTGACTCAGCAGGAGGTCAAAACAAAAAATGCTACGGTTTTCAGATTTTTCCATCACTTAGCAAATGTTAACAAAAATTCAGAATGGTTCGGTGCTTTTTTTTTATTAGAGGGCATTCACCTAGAGTGTGATAAGAATGTAGGTCTAATAAATTATAAAACTTATGCCAAACTTCCTGCAGACTGGACAGAAATATTCAGGAGTGCTCGCCAGAAACCTATGTCATTTGATGTGAGTAGAAGTTGATAAAGAGTCATTTATTATAAAGGGATGGGACTGCTCTATTGAAGAAGCTATATGTGTCAAAAATGCCACTTGCAACTAGGCCTGTCAGAGAATTTCTAGTGTCAAATCAGCAGCTAATTTAGTGCGTTATCGAAATACCTACAATGGGCATGGCAAGAGGATCTTATTTTGTTGCCAAAAGAAAAAAAGAATAGTACCACAGCTTGCAAGAAATGAGTTCCTAATCCCAGAGGTGGCTTATCTTCTTGTAAGCCCATGTTTCCCTTAACAGAGATTTAGGCGCTCTCCCCTACAGGGAAGAATTTGAACCATACTAATTTAGTTACATTTGTTTTCGTATAAATGTCGTTTGAGTGGTCCGTGGTCAGCGTTCCGCCTCATACTGACATCTAGGAAACGAAGGTAGTACTAGGACGAGAAAATTCGGTAAATTTTGCTTAGAGACCTTTTCATTCAGGCTTAAGGGTCTTTTACGAGCCTGAAAATCTTCAGACTCGGGACCCACGGCTTAAAGTCTTATACAGATAAAAAAGAAATTTCCTGTATTTCTTTTTAAATCAGAAAAACTCTAAAATAATGACCGTATTTTTACAGTCCAAACAGGGACATTACCAATATCCCGGGCAAAGTACAAAGATTTGCAGGTGTTAAAACTCTTCTGCAGTCCTCAGGCTTAGGAATTCTTCGCCTCTACCAAACCAATAACATGAAGAAACAACATTTATTAATATAATATAATTATTTTTTGACAGTACAATATAAATTACCATGTTGTTATTTTGATTCATTAGAATTTCGGGGAGAAAAAGAGACTTAGCATATTCTTTCCCTTTTTTAATTGACATTACTGTAGTTATTGTTAAACTGTACGAAAACTATTGGAAATATTTCTGTTGTAACATCATGCTGCCTTTAATATATATTTCTCATAAATATGGAGTCATAAAATTAATAATAAGTAAATTAATAAATTCTTCAGAGCGTTTTAAATTTTAAATTTGCTCCCCTGAAAAGTTTAAGAAAAGTGACCAAGCATGTTCTTTCCGTGGACCCTTCATACTCGTATGTATAATTAAATAGCGAGAAGTACTGTCAAATATGGAGCTGAAGCATGGAAATTCAACAAAAATTAGAACAGAAACGTATATCGATGGGAATGTATTTATTGAGAAGAGCAACAAGATGTTCAGAATTAAAAACATAATAATAATAATAATAATAATAATAATAATAATAATAATAATAATAATAATAAATAATAATAATAATAATAATAATAAAGTCATACGAGAAAAAATGAATATTAAATATTCAATAGTAGATTATATAAGATATAAGCAGTTAATTTAGTACGGGCATGTACGATGAATGCAAGAAGAAAGGTACCAGAAAAACATTGAAATGGTGTCCACCTGGAAGAAGGAAGAAAAGAATACTTTTAAATATATGGATACAAAAATGAGAACTGGGATGAGAACTAGAGGACTGGAGGACAAGGAGTGGTTGAATAGAGACGAGTTGAGAAGAAAAATAAAACTTTAGGCACAGAAAGATCTGTAAACATTTAAAACTCTTCTTCTTCTTCTTCCTTTCCAGGATTAGGTCAATGCAACCTGTTCCGGTCTCAAGTCCATCGTTTCCTTGCCGTCCCAAAGATCTTTTTCCATGTGGTTTGTAGTGTTGATCTTTTTGGGTAATCTTGTATTGTCCATTCTGTCTAAATGTGTTTAATTAAAATCTGTGTATGAAATAAAATTATAGATGCATAATAATTAAATTCATAATTCGTACGGAGAGATATCCATTGTTAGCCAGGAACTATCAAACAAGAGGAAGGCGTGATGTTGGAAGACCTAGAAGACGTTGGGCTGATGCAATATGAAGTCGGAACGGGCAATTGCCTAATCCTTGGAGTGATGATGATGATGATGAATTCGTACATAAATGTTCTGCTATACAACTGATATTTTGAAACAACATTTATATATGTTAAAATTCGTATTTTTATATAATACTAGGTCCACCGCTGTGGTCTCGAGGTAGCGTGCTGCCTTGTCACGCAGCGGGCCCGGGTTCGATCCCCGGTCGGGGCAGTTTTTCTGGGTGAGGTTTTTATCGGGGTTTTTCCTCACCTGTGAGACAAATGTCAGGAAAACTTTAAGGCCCAAACGGTCCCCGAAATCATATGGCCATCATCCTTATCATTATCATCCTTGCCATTATCATTATCATCATCATCCTTCACCGGTGTGGAAAGCAACGGGAAGCTACCACACCTACACAATTCCCTAGTAAAGCTGCAAGCATAGCATGAAAATGCTATGATTGCAGTGAAGGACCTGCCTTCCGGCAGAATTAATATGGAATATAATACTAGCTGATTGCCCGACTTTGCTTAGGTAATTATTTATCCCAAATTTCTTGGTATCAATCAGGTTATGGACAATCTTTCATTATGCTTGCGCATCATCGACAGCTTGTCCAGACTGTTGAATTTTATGTGTTGGTCCTGGATGACAACATAAAATCTGCAGCTTTTGGCATACAGCTGACTGATATGGAAGCATTTTGAAACATGTTCAAAAGAACATAACAACAATTCATGAGGTAAGATGAAAAAGACCACCTTATTTATTAAGAAGAAACCTCATAATGTTATTTCCTATTGTAATGTATTAATGCATTTCCAATATTTACCGTTGGAGTTAATATATCTTAGCCCCGCACCGTAGCCGAGTGGATAAGGCAAGAAGCCTTGGCCCAAAGCTACGGGACTCGCGTTAGTTGGAGTCCCATGGGGGAGAACTTTTCTTATGGAGTTTTGGCCAGAATGGGACCGGTGCCCTCCCAGCATCGTGAGGCATTTGGGTAGCTACAATAAGTAGCGACTCCAGGTTGAGAAGGCTAGCTATAACGGCTGGGGGACCACATGTCACCCCTACACTGGCTAGATGATCACCTACTTCTGTGATTAACACATGAGGATGTGAGGCCAGCAGCCTGCTGGTAGACCAAGGGCCTTCTAGGCCTGTCGCCCTTGGAGTTAAAATATATTGTGCTCTTATGATCGATGAGTAAATAATTCATACTCATAACTCGTTGGTTAAAAATAGAATAACGATAAGAGTATTTTTTCTCTTTAGTCATCAAAGCTAGGATGGTTTTATGGTACTCAAGTAGGGGGTCTGTATTAAAATATATTGGACCTGGCATCCTCGTAAACAACGTAGAAAGAAGGGTGCGTTAATAGACGTGGGACTGTGAGCCTACTTATTATTTAGGTCAACATAAGCTTCATATAACAATAACGTAGAACAACATAACGACGAATGTTGTTGTCATACAGCGAATACTCAATATGTTTATAAATTTAAATCAATCATTCCCAAAGTGTCCTATATCGACATCCAAGGGTTCGACTCTGACCTCCAAGAAGTCCAAATCAAAATGAGTAGCACTGTGTCAGCTGTCAAAAATTAATTTGATGTTGATTAATTTATAAAAATTCAGTTTTGGAAATGCAGAGGGGCTACACGAAATAGAAAAAGAAATGACACGTGGTCTGCGAGACAAAATTTGGGGACCTCTTACTTAAATTTATACAACAATAGCTAATGCCCAACATACGCTGCTGAAGTATGATTTTTAAATTTTCGTTTCAGGTAAACTCCTACATTCCAATGTTTTTTAGAGCATAATAGTAGCTAAACACTCGCCGTACCTGAAAATGTGATGCACAAAGTTATACATTTCGACGAACCAATCATGGCCATTTCTAGAGTCAATTCTTATTTTGGGATTTCAGGTAAACCCCTGCTTCTAACGGTCGGATTTCGCTGAGTTTTGGATATATAATACCTACCTCTGTTTATTTTAATATAGTATACAGTAAAAGTTCCTTATTCGCGGGGGATATGTTCCGCAAAAATGCCGCGAATACAGAAACCGCGAATATGGAATGGTAATTGTATGGGTATATAGGGGAAACGTTCCAAGGTTACAGAATAAAATAAAAATCATCATAAGTAATGCCACGAGTAATTTATCTAGAGGATTTGGAAATCAAAAGTGGCATTTGTTAGGACTATTTAACGAATAAAATTAAGTTGTGTACTCAAAAATCATTATTTAAATATAGTTACCGGTATTTTAAAATATTTATATATTTAGTGTAAACGGCGATGTTTGAGAACAAATCAGAAATATAAGGTTATGTATATTCACTGCAACTAGATCATATTATTTATTGCAAAATAGGATCGCAATATTCTAAGAATACACCCTAGTGGAGAAATAATTAAACACATCAGACTGTATATTGTAATCAATATTATAGGTTATTATTTTATTTTTTTAGTAACAACTCGGTAAAATCAAGGAATCTGTTCATTATTTGCTATATCCAATGTATTTGTTGGAGAGCTGTTGCTCTGAGCTGTTCAGAATATTAAAAAGGAGGAGCTTTCTTATCACAAAAGCAGGAGCTGATAAAGATAAATCGATAAATATCGAGGTGAAACACGACTGTCATTGGTTGCAAAACAAAATTCATTGAAACGTGATTGGTCATTGACTACCATTTGGGGCATGAGTTAAATAGTCAAAGTAAAATCAATTAATGAGAGATTTTGAACAATTTGTATTAATTATTACTGTCAGGTTTAGGCAAGGGCTTAATGAAGTTAGTAATTTTTTCCTGTTTTGCCGCTTTTAAAATATATTTTAATCGCAAACGACTCGCCAATGCGTAAACGGTCAAACATTTCTGTTTTTTTTTACTTTAAGCGGCAACACTACTTTTTTCCGCTTCGGAACTCTTTTTCTTTCCTTTTACTCGACATTATAAATTGGTAACAAAGCAGAAGAGACACGTGTTATTCAATCAACATTATTGCAATGCATGAATTTAAATAATAAAATACCGATGGTAGCGAGGGCGGCTTGTATTATGGACATAGCGACACGTGAAATACGACGGCGGTGGCTTTTAACAACGAACTTTAGACTTGGTGACAATAACGTTTGTTTTACTTTTATATTAATTTGTTCATTTGGTTTGAATCGCTCCTTGTGTAAAAGTCGCCTTGGCATATGCCTGCAGTAAAAAAGTTGCACGTGTGTTAATAAAGCATACTAATCCTAATATACCGACTTAATCCGAGAATAAAGAAATTTTTAGCCGCGAATACAGGAACTGTGTAGCAATTTTTTAACCTGCGAATAAGGGGACAGCGACTAAGGAGCTTTTACTGTACTAAATTTCGTTGTGAAACATAGAGAATTGCGACCGGTAAAGCGTCTTTTTTTTTCAGGTGAACTCTTAAACCTAATGGTTTTATAGCATAATAGATAGCGGCTAAACACTTGGAGTACTTGAAAACATGTTTGATATGTGCAAATTTTCAAAAAGATCGGTTGAGGGGTTAGAAATCTGTAAGTCACAAAGATACACAGGCAGAATATTATATAATATAGAGAGATTGGTTAGAAACTGTATCGTTATTTTCAACAAGATCTCATAGTAAATACTTCAGTAGCAATTAGATAGGAGAGTAGTTAGTTCAAATATACCAGAAACAACAATAATAATAATAATAATAATAATAAATTATTATATTAATGGCTTAGCCCATTGTTGAGTCATAGCTCTCCTTTGTTACGAGTTACTAGACCAAGTTAATTTCTACTTACCTTATTTGCCCACAGATGCCAAGAATGGCATGCGATCAACACACCGACTCAATGAGACATCTAACAGGCAAATAAGGTATTAATAAGACGTTGAAGTTGGTAAATTTTGCTTAGAGGCCTTTTTTTTATTCAGGCTTAAGGATCTTTTACGAGCCTGAAAATCTTTAGATCCATGACGCACTGCTTAAAGTCCCTCCCGGCCGGGTTTGAACCCGTGACCCTCGGGACCAGAGTCAAGGAGCATAACCAACCACTAATCCACCGCAGCCGACTAAAAACCATAAATTCAAATAGCAATGTCCACCGCTGTGGTCTCGAGATAGCGTGCTGCCTTGTCACGCAGCGGGCCCGGGTTCGATCCCCGTTCCGGACAAGTTTCCTGGGTGAGGTTTCCGGGGTTTTTCCTCGCCTGTAAGATAAAAGTCAGAAAACTTTAAGGCACAGACGGTCCCCGAACACCATCTGACCATCATTATCATAAGAAATTCCACGAGTGATTTCCAAATTATCGATAAATTCACGACTCACGAAATGAGGAGTGAATTTATCTAGAGAATTTGGAAATCAAGAGTGGCATTTGTTAGGACTGTTTAACGAATAAAATTAGGCTGTTTACTCACAAATCATTATTTAAAATATAGTTATTTTAAAATATTTATATATTTAATGTAAACGGCGATGTTTGAAAACAAATGAGAAATTATTGGTACGCTTCATTTGCTTCTTTTGTTCGTCACTGCAACTAGATCATATTATTTATTGCCAAAGTAACGCAATACTGTAAGAATGCACTCTAGTAGAGAAAATATGAAATACATCAAACTGTATTATTAATTCATTTCTGATGACTTATGATGTAAATATGACAATTATATTTTTCTGGGAAAAATAAATTTAAGAAACTGCAAACAGTGGTTTCTTTTTTTTTTTTGGTGGTATAATCAATTGCTACAAATGTTTTTATATTAACTCCCGCATGCGGTATGTGTTGACATTCATGCACTATATATACAATCTGGTAGCCGTATTTTTTAGTGAGTCAGTCACTGCAAAATAATGCTATGACCTATTCAGAATGTTAAAAAGGAGGTGCTTTCTTTATTATGATAAACTTTAGTTGGTAAATTCTAGGCGAAACACGACTGTGATTGGTTGTAAATCAAAAATCATTGTAACGTGATTGGTCATTGACTCCCATTTGAGGCATGAGTTAAATAGTCATCAAAATCACATTCGCCTAATTAACTTAATTTTACTCTAAGGCCTCTCCTGGTGCATCATTACCACCACCATCAACTCATATATCATCGTGGCAATGTAACCCCGCCTTCCAGGCACCCCAATATCAGAAGTGGGTTACAAGTACGTCATGCCAGGAGAGAACACTAGGAATGTCGAAAATGACAACCTGGGGCATTTGGAAAAAAATAAAAATAAAATAAGTAATAAAATAAAATATTGTCGACGTGCAGATCATCAGTTAAGTTCACAAGGAACTTTGATGTCTGTGACGTAAAAGTTACATTAATAGAAGTTGAATGATTGTTTAGTAGCTCATGTTTCGTAAGTCAAGAAATTGTAAGATAAAACAGTTTGATAGTTGAGTTATAGCTATTATTTACCGAGTATTATCACTCGAACAACAAAATGACCATTATAATTATGCATAAATATAAAAATGGCGCTATTTATAGAAATAACATGATTGTTTCGGGTCTTCGCTCATTGAGGTCGGATACCATCTGCGCATGAATGTTACGAACAGACATGATATTGATATCATAGTTCATGGTGTCTCCTTTATACAGGGTTAGAGTCATATTCTTAAGCTTATCTTGTTTATATTGTCTTGATTTGTATTATCTAATATTAAATACACCGATTGAGGGTCTTTCCACTTTTCAGCGGTTGCCCTTTTACCAGCCGGCTGCTGGCCCTTCACATCCACATCTGTCAATCACAGAGGTAGATGATCAACAGCCCGTGTAGGGGTGACATGTGGTTAGTATGTCGAGTCCCCCAGCCGTTATAGCTGGTTCTTCAACCTGGAACCGCTACTTATTGTAGCTACCCAATTGCCTCACGATGCTGGGTGGGCACCGGTCCCATACTGGCCGAAATACCATGAGAAAATTTCTTCCCCCATGGAGACTCGAACCAGCGCAAGTCCCGTAGCTATGCGCCAAGGCTTCCTACCTAACCGTTCGGCTACGGCGAGTTTGTAAAATAAAGGCTAAGTTTCAGATTTATGAGTTATCATGCCATGGCGCAGAGCTGTGGGAGATGCACTGGTTCGAGTCCCTATGGGGAAATAAAAATGTTTCTAATTTATTATATACAACTTTCCTCATTAGAGGATTGCCTCAAGGACAATGTGATACAGACAATTAATTTTTGGAATTGATGAAATACATTTTGTAAATTCATTTTAAAAAATCAAATTTAGGCCTGATTGAAATATACATGCTATAAGTAGAAATTTTGTGAATATGGTTTCTTAAAATTTAAATTGATCCTCTAATGGCAGCGAGAATAACATTAACTATGGTTTGAGGGAACTAGATTATACAGGGAATGATTGGAAAGCATTGGCTCAGGATAGGGTTGTATGGAGAGCTTATGTCCGCGCGGCCATGAACCTACGGGTTCGATAGTGCCAGTGAGTAAGTAAGTAAGTAAGTAATGGCAGCGATAGCAATTTTAGAAAGATACACCCTGTCCAAATCTAAGGAATTCCAAAATTTGGCTAAGAATCCTGGTATAGTACCTCTTGCCCCGATCATCAATCCTGTATTTCTGCCAGAAGAAAGATGGACAGATAAGACTATTAAACAGTGAGCTACATGATTTCTATAGGAAATCACATATAAGAACAATTGGACAATTTTATACATGAACCGGCTAAGCGCCATTTATTAAATATATTATATTTTGATGTCACGAATAAGGAAATTAGAAACATAGGCCCTAATGGAAGCAGAAGAAAGCACAATTGAAAGAATTGAGGAGAAGGAATTAAAGTGGTTAGGATATATTTTAAGAATGGAAGATGAGCGATGGCCGAAGCAACTATATCAATGGATACCGAGCAGAAAGAAGAAAAGAGGGGAGACCAAAGTTAACATGGAAGGAAAACATGAAGACAGTAATGCAAGCAAGTGGGCTAAGCATTGAAGATGTCCAAGATCGTAGGCTTTGGAGGTTTGGCACGGGAAGACGGCAGCAGCTGTAAAAACACGAAGATAGATAGAAGATAGATATTTTGATGTAATCTGTTGCACTAGCTCATGAAGTAAGTGTACGCACATGTTTAGCGCCAAATTTTTAAATACAACTTGATTATTAAAGAAAAATATAAACGCCATCAGTCCTATCAGAGATTCTATGTTTTGCAACAAACGGCTATCAAACCAGATCTTCATAAATTTTAGTCCAAATTCTGCATCATGCAGCTAAGCGCGAAATGTTTCCGCTCTTATATTATTGATGCATAACTGTCAAACAAGGTAAATAACTTGCAATATCCAGTATTGTTAATTTGACGCTGCAATTAAATAGTGAAGATTGACTTAAACTTTAAACGAATTTTTCTCGAAACTTACATAATGGAGCATAGCCAGTTGATCCAATTAAGTATCGTATACGGCGATGGGCAGGACATGTGACACGAATGGGGAACGAAATGGGCTCATGGAAACTTCTTGTAGGAAACCCAGAGGGAAAACGCCCAGTTGGTAGACCAAGAATGAGGCGAGAGAATAACATTAACCATGATTTGAAGGAAGTAGATTATACAGGAAATTATTGGAAAACATTAACTCAGGATAGGGATGTGTGGAAGGCTTATGTCCGCGCGACTGTGAACCTACGGGTTCGATATTGCCAGTGAGTCAGTTAATATGGGACCCAGAATCGTGAGAAATTTGGGCCACTACAATAATTAGAGACTCCAGGTTGAGAAAACCAGCTATAACGGTTGGAAGACAAGACATTCTGACCCCATCTCACCCCTGCACTGTCTGGATGATCGTCCACCTTTCCAAGTAGCACATGTGGATGAGACGTCGGCAGCTGGCTGATAGGCCAAACACCTTATAGGCGTGTCTCCCCATACAAGGGGTAGTTCAGCTGGTTCAAAATTATGCATTCGTAGATAATAATCCTATGTAATCCTTATTCATTGAAACCATCCACTGGTATACCTGTAATTAGCGAGAATCAATTTTATATCTCCTATGCTTATTTCCAGTTCCATTAAGATCCATCTGGAAGCTGGAGAAGAAATTCCAACTTCTCTAAAAAAAACATTAAATTTAAAATATATAAATACATTAATATCCCATTTATATTATTTGGATGCGAAACATGTACTTTTACCAGCCTCAGGGGCTAGTGGTCAGCGTTTCTGACTACAGTTAATGAGGTCCCGGGTTCGATTCCCGGTCAAATCATATGCATGTTTCCTTAAAGGGGATTATTCCTGTGCTTTCCCATGCTCTGAAATTTAGGTTAATTTTAGGTTAAGAACTCTCCTGGTGCTTCGTTATCATGTATCACCCATCACATCATCGGGATAACGATAACTTCGTCTTCCAGGTGCCCCAACCTAAGAAATGGATTACAATTCCGCCAATGCCATGGGAGAAAACCAGAAATGTCATAAAAGACAACCTGGTGGCATTAGAAAAAAAAAGCTTTAAGGGAGGAGAAAAGATTGCGAGTACTTGAGAATAAAATTCTTAGGATTTTTTAGACCAAAAGAGACGGACGAGACGAACGGAGAGACTACTAAATAGTGAGCTATATTAGTTTTATAGAAAAACCAGATATAATAGAAAAACAGTTAAGTCTCATAGACTGCGATGGGCAGGACAAATTTCACGAATCAGGAATGAAAGAGGGGCACGAAAGCTTCTTGTAGGAGAACCAGAGGTATACCAAGAATAAGGTGGGAGAATAACATTAACCATGATTTGAGGGAAGTAGATTATACAAGGGATGATTAGAAAACATTAGCCTAGGATAGCGATGTATGGAGAGCTTATTTTCTCGCAGCCATGATTCTACGGGTTTGATAGTGCAAGTGAGTTAGAGTTAAGATTAGCACATTGTAGGATTACATCGCAACGTGACTTACAGTTGTAACAAAACGTGCAGCAGTGCTATAGAAACACAAGCTTCACAGTGACTGCATTCGAAAGCGAAGGATGTGCTCCACCTATTGTAAAATTTCCAAATTCACGATGGCGTTCCATCTGGCCGGATTCAATAAATATAGCCCATCATCTGAACGGGGGAATTTGAAATATGAATGTGGCTTGACTTGAAATACGGAACTCAGATGACAGGTTCCAACTTAATATGAAGACAAATGACACAAGGATCTGCGATCTCTGACGCGTAAATTATTTCTCTTGAGACGTGATGCGAAAAATTCTGTGTGATATTGTTTTGTCCTCTTTTCCAATTGATCGAATTTCTTCTCCCTTCTCCATAATCAGGTTTTCTCCTTCCTCGTTATTTAATTTACGTAAGTTATTTTTCAAAGAAAATAAACTTGAGAAATGAGGTTTTCAAGGAGTGTGGCTGGCTATACAATAGCAGATTGGAAACGAAATGAAGAAATGCGAATATAAATAAATATTTTCGAGCTATTAGATAGGTTTGCACAGTACAAAGACGAATGGATGGACCATGTTAATAGAACGGATAACAACAGAATCCCGAAACAGATTATTCACTACAGACCACTAGGATGAATAAATGTAGGAAGACCCAGTAAAAGACAGGACTACCAATTCTAACATGAGATTGGACCAGACCATAAGTTCTAATCCTTGATGCTGATAAGTTATTTTTCACAGAACTAAATATAGGGCTTATTCAAGTTTTTAGACAGTATTGAACAACAAAGAGATAGTTGGAGTACATATAGAATGGATAACAACAGAATTCTGAAACAGATGTTTCACTATAGACCACTAGAACGAAGAAATAAAAAGATCCAGTAAAATATGGACCAATTCTAACATGAGATCAGAACAGACCTTAAAGGTCTAATCCTTGATGTTGATGATTATTAAGTTTTTTCGCCATTTTTTCCTCTATTTGTATGAAATATTACACCTAAACCAAATTTCTTTGGGTCATGTTTATCTGTCGACATCGATCTTGGTACTTTCAGCCCAAGTCACTGTCTGTATAAGTCCAATGAGGGTATATGTTCTGTAAAGGAGGAAATATGAAATTATTGAAATTAAACATAAAATAGTAGGCCTATGACATTAAATCTTTACATATAAAATGAGTGTCTGTCTTTGTGTCAATTTGTCCTTTATGAACTCAAAAATTACTTTACTGATTTTAATGTTTTTTTTTTGTTTTTTTTGTTTCACTATTTAGTAATTTCTGGGATGATTGAAATATATAACATATTACTTTAGGTACTATATGACCGGAGCTTAAAAATAAGCATCGGTGCACCAAAATAGTCGCTTTTTTGGACACTTAAATGGCTTACGCTACCTATGTAAACCATTACAAATACACCACATTAAAGTACACAGATTTGAATATCTAAAAAAAAAATCTACAAAAAAAAAAATCGCGGCTGCATGTCTATCTTTTACGGACAATTTATAATAACCATTTTTGTCTTTCAGCTCATTGATGCCAAGAAGATCGAGATGAGTAGATTCCCGGATAACGCGTAATCAGCACGGGGTATCTAAAAATAACTACGATATAAATTTATAATTATCTTTCTTTTTACTTATTAAACTAAAAAAAAAAGCACATCCTCGGAAGAGATGGTCTTAGATCTATTAGTGAAGACGGAACAGGCAACTCTTGCCTAAACCAGGAAGTGAAGAAGAAGAAGAAGAAGAAGAAGAAAAACACATTTAATTTATTTAGGCGTAGCAGCGCACGCCTGGTATTAGCTAGTAGTACATAAATTAATTGGAAACTTGACCTATGTTTGACTCCAGTAGTGATGATTTTTAATGTTCCGTTGCTATGCCTTTAATGGCGAGTATAGAATATTGCATATAAAGCATAACATGTTAATAATCTATCAGCCAGATATTAATTAGTGTGGACTGATTTATGAATGTTTATCTGTACAGAGTATCAATTACTAATGAAATGAGTGAGCCAGCTTTCAGTACTGACTGTCAGTAACAAGTCTTTATACTCTCAATTATCTAGGCCGGAATATATTCCTCCGCCTACTGGCATAAAGATATCTACTTCCGTACACAAACAGAAATTAGGTCATCTTCTTAACCACCATATCCCTTCAAACATGTAATTTTATTATCAACAGAGGTTGTGTTTGAGCGACAAAGTCGCGAGAGATTTTGTCTAATGAAAAACTCAATCTCGCGTTGGATTTGGAGTGACTATTTAGCAAATAATACAACATCAGAAGCTAAAAATAACACTGGTCACCATGCTTTTTGTCTCATGAGTACCAATAGCTGTACTTAATTCAGTTTTGTATCGTGTTTTCAAATATATATTCCGAATTTCTCCATCACCTACAGTTTCTTTTATTTCAATTTCAATTAATGGATTTAAATAAATAATTATTTTTTTAATAAACCTAGATTTCTTCCCGTAAAATCTTGGCGCAGTGAGCGATGAGCACGGGGAACACTTTTATCAGGAGATTTCAGCTATGGAAAAGAGATATCAAGACAAATGGAATCCTAATATACTGGCCGATTATTGTTGGACCATCAAGAGAGACGCTCCACAGGCGAAATATAGCAGAAAATCGTCATTTCTTACTTTCTAGGTGAGTCCGAATGTTCGAATATTGTGTAGTTACGAATGTAGAAAATATTAAAGTGTTTGAAATTATAAATTTCTGTCTCTCGGAGAAACCTTGCGTGATGGAGAAAAACTGATATCATATTTGAATTCAGGAGAAAACATACTATCAGATTCGCATATTTTTCTTGCTGAGACAAACATTATTATTATTTTTTTTTTTTTTGCTCAGTGTAATTATAATGTTTAAAATTTATCAAATGTGAGGTTATGTATTCCGATCTTACTTCCGGACGATTCCTAAGCCTGCTGTATAGTTATAAATAGCATATCTTTACTGTTGAGAATATCTCTGGGCTTGGCAAAAATCAATAACAGATGATTATATGAAAAATAAATATTAACAATAATGCAAATTCATTATACAACATTTAATAATTTTTTTAGAGCAACAAAGTAACTTCTTTTGACATTTCTTGCTGTATCATATCGATCGTACATTCTTCAGTCGATATCCTTGTCAAAGAAGTTAATTTGCGGAGATATCTCTCAATACGAACAGGAATAGGCACGATTATCAGTCTATGAATTAAATAGAGTAAGAAAACATGTTTTTTTTTCGGAATATATCCATCATACAATGGTTTTCCGTCACCTAAAGAAATTCGCCTTTTCCAATTGTAGTTGTCCTGAACATCCTCATCTGTAAGTCCCAGTTCACTCATACTTCTCAAACTGTCCAACCTTCTTTAGGTCTTCCCTTTCTTCTTTTCCTGTTTATTTTCAATTCTAAGATCATCTTGTGGATTCTATCAGATGTCATCCTCTTGAGATGCCAATACCATCTTAATCGTCTCTCTTCAATTGTCTGTAATACCGTACATTTCTTTCAACTTTCATAGGTTTCCAATTTCGACGTTTCTATTTTTTTCTTTTTTTTACTCTGGACTTACCGCGATAACCTCCAACAGTCCATGCTTGTTGCTAATAACTTGTTAGCTTGGCACCTTTTAATTGCCCATGTTTCTGATCCATACTACATAATACTTTCTACATTGGCATTATGAATATTAGATATATTTGTTCTGTAAAGGATGTTTTTATTCCACAATACGGAGTTCAGCATGCCAAATAGGCCCCACTCTCCCTCCATTTGCTATTCATTTTTTCTATTTTTAAATGTGATGAACCTTCTTCTTCTTCTAAGATTTCAAAGCATAAATAAGATTATAATAAAATAATATCTTCAATTCGTGTCAAACTTATCGTTGGGTCGAGGATCAAATGAGAAGAAACCCCTATATTTTAGAGGTCTATGAACGATAAGGGTGCCGCCGATCACGCCTGACGTACCGTCGTCACAGAGACAGATGAACAAAATGAAACGAAGTAGATGAGATGAGTATGGAGAAATGGTGGAATAAAATTTGTGGAAGGGTAAAACTCGAGAAACACCGAGAAAAATTGTCCAAGCTCCGTTTCGTCCAACACGAAATCCACATGAAACTATGAAGCCGCCTATAAATAAGAATATATAAACATATTCTTTATACTTTTGTGGATTTGGTTAAACATATTTTTCGAATTCATTATTATATTTTATTATTCTGGTAAAGTTAAGGTCATAAGGCATTCTCTTCCACTCAACAAGCTGAATTATACAAAGTACAGATTTATAATAAAGTCAGTGTATATATATAGATCATCGGTTGATTAATGTCTTCGACATTGTCCCAATAGCCAATTTTGTCAGTCCATCCAATCACCTGGTTGTAGATGTTTCTCCTTCATATATAAACATATTCCCTGACTCCAGGAGGTTTTAGGTCTTCCTCTACTTCGTTTTCCCTCAGGTTTCCATTCCAAAACAGATTTTGGTGGTCGATCCTCTTCCATTCGCTGGACATGTCCGTACCATCTTAATTGCTGAGTTTTAATATAATCTAAAATAGTGTCTTCAATCTTCATTTTCTCCCTTATAACTGAGTTCCTAATTTTTCTCTTCTTGAAATTCTTGCGGCCCTTCGTATAAAATCCATTTCCGTTGCCAAAAGGTACTTATTTGTTTTTGTTGTTAATGACCAAAGTTCCGCTCCATAAGTAATGATGCTTTTAACAATTGTATGATATATATTAATTTTATTTTTATTACTTATATTTTTATCCCACAATATTCCATTGAGGCAAGCAATGGCAACTTCTCCTTTATTATTTATATTTCTTATTTCCTCTTCATAACTCCCATATATATATATATATATATATATATATATATATATATATATTCGCACACAATTTATAATGAATTTAAACAATATGATATATAAAAAATGCATGACGTGGTCATCTCGTGCCGACTGTCTAAAAATATGGGAGGCTAACTTCGTACTATTCCAAGCACCTCCAAAGTCCTGAAATGGATTCAGTTTACTTTTAGTCGTATTTTTATATAGGCCTACTGTAAATATTTAATATAAAAATGGAATTGATTTAAGAAACGTGTGTATTACTTCCTTTTTAAAGCTAAATGTAACATTTTCTAAAATATATTTTCTTCTGACTCTGTTAAGAATTTGAAACCAGAAGCGACCTTTAACCATCATACAACCATATATACCTCCTTTTCCAGCTCCCACAACATGTCTACTTATGTTGCCACAGTAACTTCAGTGACAATTTGAATGCCCTCCTATTGAAGTATGGGTCATTCAACATTTGGTCCCTTCGAAGTAGTCATCGATAGTTCATCCATCTTTCTAGTACACCACATCTTTTCTTGAAAATCTGGTTCTAGCATTATATACCGAAAAACCATTTTAATCATCTGCATACATATCATAAAAATTTATTTTAAACATATATTTTTCCTTAAGTCTTCGTACTAAAGGACATTGTTGCTATTCGAGGGAAATATTTGAGTTTTTTTTGACAGAAAATCACGAACATATTGGGTGGATTTCTCAACCGAACTCTAAACTACGTTATGTTTCCATAACAACCATAAAAACTGAAAATCTACGGCTGTTAATTCCTAAAACAAATGTCTGAATCGTGTCTATGGTTTCATAACAATTTCAGTGAAATTTCAGTCATTTTTATAGGTGTTATGGAAACAATAAATAATCGAAAACCGCGGTCGTGGTTTAGACTTCGGTTGAGAAATCCACCCATTAACGTTTTAAAATCAGTATGTCATTTATTTCCAAAAATTAGTATTCTGTCTCGTTTTCAGACAGTTACACAATTTATAACATTTTCATCACCATCTTACAAACAAATCTAAGGCCCAAAGCCTGTTAAGATTTCAGTGAATCATTCTCGGCTCATGTTTTTCTAGTGCGTCCCAAAAATATCTTCCCATGAGGACGGTACTGAAACATGACTTTTGTAAGTCTATTACGATTCATTCATTGCACATGAGTTTTTCTACACGTCCAAACACTGCTGTAAATAATATAATTATCCCTTATTCTTCTTTGGTAATAGATCTTGGACTAAATCTAGATGTAAATTTAACCTGGCAAACACATGTGAAACACATATGTAAAAATACTTTCTCCATCTTACATTATCTTAGACGTTTAAAAATAATCTTCTCCCAGTTTCATTAAAACAAACCCTTGTCCAGAATCTTATGTTGCTACACTCGATTATTCTGACATTATATATAATGATGTAAACTTTGACTTGTCGCAGAGACTTGCGTTCGATTAATTTTCAATATCCTCCGTTATGATCATATTTCCGAACACTTCAATAACCTATCTTGGCTCCTTCTTACTGACAAACGTAAATTGCACTCTCTTTCACTTATTTTCAAGCTTCTGAATTCCTACACTCCTAGTTACCTGGCGTCCAGATTTGAGAAGTTATCTTCTTACCACACTATTGACACTAGATTACAAGATAAGTCTGTTAACAATCCCTGTTCATAGCACTTCCTCTTATTCTACTTCTTTCACAGTAGCCTCTGCCCGCTCCAGGAATTTCCTTCCTCAAGATATCAGGGGTTGCCGCACACTTGGTATATTTAAGTCACGCTTATACAATTACTTATTGTTAAATAATTATTCTCGAGAGTTAAATTTATTCTATGTCATTAATAGCTTTTTTCTCATGTTTCTATCTTGTACATTTTATATTTCATTCGTTAAATCTAGATTATATCAAAATATTTTGTAAATAATAATTATATATTGGACATAATATCTAATATTATTTTATTGTAATTAGATGTAAGAATCATTTTTATATGTTTTAACCTGATTGAGTGGTAGACAAGGCCTTAACTCTGCCAGGTAAAATAAACCATTATTATTATTATTATTATTATTATTATTATTATTATTATTATTATTATTATTATTATTATTTTCCACTTAACTGGTATTTATTTATAAATTCCGAGAATGATTTTAAAAGAGTTATTGCAAGAATTTAGTAATTGCTTATTGAATGGAAAAAATATACAATATGAGTTAGGCTTTTTATAAATAATAGAGATTGTAAGAAGTGACGAAATTGTTGAAATAAAAAATAAAAATATAAAAAACATAAAGCACTTGTTAGATCATTAAATAAAGAAGAAAACATACATGAACATCTATCACTTCTCTCAATACATCCCTATTATGTGCTAATGTTTTCCGATTTGTTTGTAATTCAAGTGTTTGCATAGTATTTTCATTTCTTTGCGGTCCATGCGAGTATATCTTAGTAATTTCAATGGTGCTAAATCACCCGGGTCTTACGAGGATACGGCCTGTCAGGAAAGGATTTTTAACCCCAGAGCACACATATACAAGGACATGGAGCGCCTCGCTGGATGAGTGATCATCTCAAAGCTAGGGCCACCTCTGATACAACACGAACACTTAAGACAAGACATTCACTCACTCATTCATTCATACTTAAACAAAGGCTAAAATGATATGGATGATGATGTGAAAGCCAGTTGATGTTCGGGGACCATTTGGACCTTAAAATTCCCGACATTTGTCTTCATAGATGAGGAAGAACCGAGGAAGAAACATTATCCAGAAAATTTGTTCCGACCGAGCTCGCTGCTTGTGTACTAACGATGTTATATCCCGAGACCACAGCGCAGCTGTGAATAACAGTATTACTAATTCTCATCATCAACCGGTGTCATGGCAGCTGCCGTCGTCTTCCGGAAACCAAACGCCATTCCTCTCTGTCCATCCATTCATCTTCCTCCAATCCTCTGATATTCATAGCTGTTTTTACCCCTTCTATCCAAGTTTACTCCGGTCTTCCTCTCTTCTTCCTTTCTATTGGGATCCATTCCATAACAATTTTAGGCAATCTTTGCTCTGGCATTCTTTTGACATGGCCATACCACAGTAATCTTTTCTTTTCTATAATGTCTATGATGTCCGGGTCCTCTTTTACACCCATAATTTCCCTTATTTCTTTATTTCGTATTCTATCCATTCTAGATTTTCCAGCAAAATACGCATGTATATTCACTAAATTTTGCAGATGACCAGGTATTAATAGCACAAGACCATGATGACATAGAATATATGGCTAAAAAACTATAAGAAGAACATGAAAAATGGGGACTTTATATAAACAGTGAGAAAAACTAAATATCTGTGTATAGGAGAAGAAATGGAAAATATAAATTTCAACAATGGAGAAGAACTAAAACCTAGTATTGAATGCACTGATTTAGGAACAAAATTAGACCATTCAGGCGATAACACAGTGGAAATTTAAAAATAGAATCGCACTAACAAAACAAGCAATAAATGCTTTAAACTCTGTTTGGTGGAGAAAAACTATTACAAAAAATAGAAAATTACAAATATATCAAACCATAATTCAGAGCATTTTAACATATGGTGCTGAAGTGTGACAAATTCCTACCAGGGAAATGAAAAGAATTTGAAGTACAGAAATAGATGTTTTAAGAAGATCAAAATTTAGTGAATATACATGCGTATTTTGGATAGGTATGCCCATTTTTGACATTTTTTCCTCCAGTCCCTTAGTACTCTTTCGAGATAAATTTTGAATAGAGTTGGAGATAAACTGCAACCTTGCCTTAAACCTTTTGTAATAGTAAATCCCTCTGTTATAAGATTTCCAATTTTTATTTTCGAAATAGATCCTTTGTATAATGCTTTATAGCTTCTATTACTAATTCTATAAATGAAAATATTTAAACTTTTATTATTCTTCTTCAAGCTATATTTTATTGTTATTTTTGAATTTATATTAATATGCTCATATCATTATTGTTGAGGGGAAATAAGACGCAAGGGTTACAGGTTCGATGCTATCTAAAATCAACATGAGTATCATGAAAACCATGTGTTCCTTACTATAGAGATGCCACGTTGAAGAAACCTTGGATATTAAAAGCGCATTTCTATACTAATTCCAAGCTAAGTACAGTCCACAGACAAGATGGAAGCAAGGGACGAAGAGGGGCATGAGGAATTGCAAGCGATACAGTGGCTTACTACCGGAGAATATAGGAACAGTATTGATTAGAGCTAGGAATTTTAGGTGCTGCACCTTAATTTTATTTTGTTACTACAGTTCTCAAATTAGCTTGTCTTGCAAAGCAAACATTAAATAAATGCCCCTAAATGTGTTTTAGTTGCACCTTTTTGCACCTTTTTTCAGTGCTAACACTTCTGTTTTGCATATTTTTTGTTAATGCAAGCATATTTTGCCCCTTCTTTAAAAATGCTTTGTCTCTTAGCAGCATTGTTTTCCCAAAATAATGTGTACATATTTTTTTTTTTTTACATTTCTTCAAATATGCCTTCAAGGGTTGATAACGATGTGTGGTATCAGTCCACATCACATTACTTCCACTTTAGTGCAGACCTGTTAGGCTATTCCTTTTAACTTAGTTCGCACCTTGTTGCACCACAGTTATGCGAAAGCTAGTGTTTAAGCAAGGGAGGTTGTTGGATGCATAAACAATGTTTCAGTTCAAAATAATATTTGACTTGTGCGGTCTGCTATTTTCCTGAGTGACCGATATACAGTATTCCAAAAACCGTATGTGAACTCCTACAAACTACGTGACTTTGTAAAACAGTATAGTACAGATTTAATTCAGAGTGACAGATATGTTTTGAGGTGCATTTTTTGTGATATTTCAATAACAATTGATGAAAAACTCCAACACAATCGTGTTATGCAGCATATAGATAGTGCAAAACACGAAAAATAAGGAACTACAAAGCAATAAATGTGTATTGCGACAACAGTTTACTCGCGAGGCGCTGCCCTCTTCAAGTTTAATAAATAAAACATATTTTTTAATGATATGGTAAAGACATTTGTGGCATGCTGTTATTCGTCTTTCCAAACTTAACAACCCAATTCTGAAAGCATATTTGGAGAAATATACTGGGAAGTCTGTCCTCAGATGAAAATCATACCTTTAACCTCTGTATGAAGAAAAATTAAAACAGATCAGTCAAGTAGAATGTAAAAAACAGTATATTTTTACATTAGACGAAACCACTGATAGACAGTTGAGATATTAAACTTTTTCTAGATATGTTCTAAACATTTGAGTTGTAGAATTAAATATGCTTTAACAGTTTTCTGGACTTGTGATTTTAATAACATAATGTTCTGGGACTTCTCTTACTCAGACTTTTTAATATATGACAACATGACTGAATTTCTGTCGTGAGTTACTTGATGTAATTGGTTTTGGTACTCTTTAATGATAATTCACATGGAAAATTTGCACCTTTTACTTTAAAAAATGCACCCTTTTCTGCTAAATTAAAGTACCTTTCTTGCACGTTTTTCACCAAAATTTTGCACCTAAAATTCCTACCTCTAGTCATGATGTCATTCACATCTGTAGTTTATTTCAGGCGTATTCAATTTTATGTTTTATATTTTGTGTTTACGGTAATTAAATTTGCTCTTCTTATTTAGTTTAGTTACTTTATATTTTAATGTTTCGTAATTCACTGTGAGTTAAGGGTGATGTTTAAAATTTTGAAGTCTGCCCGTCAGACTCTGACTAACACGCCCGCTCAGCGTCTAAATGATATAATATGCTGAGTATGAAATGCCTACTGCTTTCATTCACTTCGTCTGCGGACTATACCAGTTGTGTTGTAAACAAACTTGCATAAGGCATTACTCCGCCGATGCCATCTATTGTGGGAACCGTAATGCTACTTTTACTCACCATATGCGTGAACTGTGTACGGAACTGTCATCGATAGAAATATTCTTCTTAGGCAACATCGTATTTACGGGAAATAAGATTGAATACAGGATAAGATGATACAGTGATAATTAGGAATCTCCTCCATTTCTTATGTTGTTGTCTATTGTGCTGGATCTAACACTGAAGTCATTAGCAGTCTTGCTCTCCAATACTTTGAGGTCTTAGAATCTTCATGTTTGACAGAGATACAGTTGTTCAGTTGACCTTCGTCCATTTCTTCATCAGGGTGATTGCGTAAAATGCATTTCGGTGAAGGCAGAACATTGATTTTGTGAAGGTGTTTTTGTCAGACATGAATGTATCAAGATTACCAAGAGCAGCATTCAACTACAGGCCAAGAGGTTCAAGGAATGTAGGAAGGCCAGTGAAAAGATGGACAGAACAACTTTGAGGCGGAACAGACAATTTGCCTAGCCCGTCAAGTGAAGAAGAAGAAGAAGAAGTTTTGCCAGACAGTCGTGGCCCGTTGTCATCCTAAAATGTGCTATTTCTGTTTTTCTTGGTCGGTATATCAATATGTTTTATTAGGCATGCCTTTTTTTTTTTTTTGTTTCTGGCTACGGTTTGAAGTCTACTGTCATTCATAATTTTGAATTTTAACTTTAAGTGGCGTTTCACTGAGGAGTAAGTTGTTGGTTTAGATCAAGGCAATTGTTCAATGCGAGATCCTTTTTTTGGCGAGGAGATCGGCTGTTTCATTACCGGCAATCCCACAGTGGAAGGGTAGCCATTGGAGGACAACTTCTTTACCACAGTTTCGCAGGTCAGTAATAATGTCATAGCATTCTTTGCAGTCAAAACTTTTTGGTCAGTAAATTGCCTGTATAGCTGCTTTTGGGTCACAGAGGAGCACTAATTTGGAAAACATGGCTTTTTAGTATTAACAGGTTTTGGAGAGAGGTTTTTATTATTTCATCATCATCATCATCATCCGGTGTCATGGCAGCTGCCGCCGTCTTCCGGAAACCAAACGCCATTCCTCTCTGTCCATCAATTGATCTTCCTCCATTCCTCTGATATTCATAGCTGCTTGTACCCCTTCTATCCAAGTTTTCTTCGGTCTTCCTCTCTTCCTCCTTTCCATTGGGATCCATTCCATAACAATTTTTGGAAATCTTTGCTCTGGCATTCTTTTGACATGACCATACCACTGCAATCTTTTCTTTTCTATAATGTCTATGATGTCCGGCTCCTCTTGTACACCCATAATTTCCCTTATCTCTTTATTTCGTATTGTATCCATTCTAGATTTTCCAGCTGATCTTCTTAAAACATCCATTTCTGTACTTAAAATTCTTTTCATTTCTCTGGTAGAAATTTTGCCAGAGTTCAGCACCATATGTTTAAAATGCTCTGAATTATGGTTTGATATATTTGTAATTTTCTATTTTTTGTAATATTCTTGCTCCGCCAAACAGAGTTTAAAGCATTAATTGCTTGTTTTATTTGTGCGATTCTATTTTTAATTTCCATTGTGTTATTGCCTGAATGGTCTATATTTGTTCCTAAATAAGTGCATTCAATACTAGGTTTTAGTTCTTCTCCATTGTTGAAATTTATATTTTCCATTTCTTCTCCCATACAATGTTTATAAAATCCCCATTTTTCATATTCTTGTTTTAGTTTTTTAGCCATATATTCTATGCCATCATGGTCTGTGCTATTAATAGTTATGAGAAAAAATATATATGGGCCTATCTAATCAGACGTTTACGCTTTTATCATGATGTCGATAGATACACTTTATTTACAATTTCAATGTGAACAAAATACGGAGGTTTGTTTCTGATCTCTGATAACAAATGATTTTTAAGTTTTACCTTAAGAAAAGCCGTGTCTCCACCATCGAGCATGCTCTAATTGATGACTCTTTTCCCGAGCTATGGTTCGGCATCGCAGTTTCCGCTGCAGAAGACTCTTACGCACCACAGCCATGTCTAGAATTTCCACTCCTCTTTATATGCTTTCCAGAGACCGTCTATTGTTCGAGAACGCCTGTTTCCCAGTGCCCTTTTGAAGAGTCCAAGACACAAAGTCCATCGGTGATGCATCAGGAAACTTCACTGGGATGTTGCTGAATGGAATAGCATGTATTCCAGTTTCCTGCTCCATTTCTCCAGGAATGTCAGGGTTGAACCCGAAGTGTGACTGGAGGCCTTGTCTTGCTGCACCCAGACTTGGTTTTTGTCTGTACCATAGAGAGCTGGGATTTCAGTCGGGTAAATTGAGGTGAGAACTTCTTCCTGGTAGTACTGGGAGTTGATTTTTGCCTTTTTAGCTACTCTATCGAATGGTTAGTTTTTCATTGTAGCAATATCCCGTGATGACCATAAATCCATTGGAAAAACTTTCTCTGCATTCGGCATATCAATTTTGAAAATGTTTTCACCCTTTCTCTATAGTAAATTGCCCGGGGTTTGTTGCAGTCTCCTAGATAAACGTATGCTTCATCAAGTGTGACCAAAAATTTCCATTTTTCTCCTGCCAGGTGCTTTTCATAGTTTCCTGCTGTTGGTGCGGCATTCGGCAATGTGACGTGGCAACAATTTATGAATGGCGCTTTTGTGGCGCTTCTCCATGTTTAAATCTTTGTTTATTATGGTGTTTACAGTTTTAAGGGATATTCGCAATCTGTTCGCAATCACCCTTTGTGTGGCAGGGTTACCACCATAGATAAGGGCCTTGACCTTCTTAGGCATTATGAGAGAACACGCGTGCGAGTGTAACAGATTCAGCACACCGACTGGTTTGAACACCTCGCACGCTCCTGTCCTGATGGCTCACACTCCAACGTCACAATCTACTTGGCAAATCGTTATCAGAGATCGGAAACAACCCTCTGTATATGCTCTGTGCTGACAAATCGATAAATTGTGCTGTTATTCTCACCACACCCTCAATGGTTAATGTAGGATATTTTTCACTAAACTGTTTGAAAACATTCAAAATCATTTATTTATCTCCGCTTTTCAAATGGTTTCTTTTCCAATGTTTTAAGAAATTCTACAGAAAGCGGTCATTATAAAACAACTGAAATCCCAATATATTTTGAATTACGCAAGCGTAAGAATAAAACAGTGCTTATTTAATGTATATAATCGTGTTTTTTTAATATTATTCACTGAGAGTAATTAAAATTCATAATTACAAATAAATAAACGACTTAATAAATTTATGTTTTGACTGAGATAACGTTTATTTCTTATTTAATGTATTAAAATTGTAATTATATATTTTAAGATTCTCCCATATAACATATAGACATGTGTTAGATAATATATTTATTATTTTTATTTACCTTATTTCCAATGTTAGAGAGCGAACTACATTTCTTACACGCTTAAAGTTAAAATCATTATTCGACCAATGAAAATGCAGTCATACACCTTGTTTGTTTACAATGTAATTGGAACTTTGCTCGGTAGAGGTAACTGTAGCAAAATCCAAATTCCTAGTTATAAGAACTCAAATCCTGGCATTGCAATTAGTCTCGTAGCAGCAATGTGCGACATTAAACCCACTAAACAAACAGTAATAACTAACTAACTCACTGGCACTATCGAACCCATAGGTTCATGGCCGCGCAGACGCAAGCTCTCCATACATCCCTATCCTGAGCCAATGTTTTCCAGTATAATATAATTCCCTCAAATCATTGTTAATGTTATTCTCCCACCTCATTCTTGGTCTACCAACTGGGCATTTTCCCTCTAGTTTTCCTTCTAGAAGCTTCCATGCATATATTTCATTCCCCATTCGTGTCATATGTCCTGCCATCGCAGTCTACGAGACTTAACTGTTCTTAATATATCTGGCTTCCTAGAGAAGACCAAGTAGTTCACTGTTACGTAGTCTTCTCCATTCATCTGTATGTTCATCTGTCTGCGGTCCAAAAATGTTCCTAAAAACATTCTCAAATACTCGTAATCTCCTTTACTTCCTTAAAGTAAGAATCCATGTTTCGCACCCATATAATATAACTGGTAGAATAATAGTTTTATATATTTTCAGTTTAACGTTTTTTGAAAGGAGTTGGGACCTAAATTGTAAACTAAGTTTGGAAACTCCCTGTATGCTGAGTGTTGTTAAACCAGATTTACCTGCTTGTTAGCCTTGATTTGTTATCATGGATGATTGGATATGTAGATATTCTGCAAGTCAGTGTTAAATAAGATTATTAGAGTGAAGAAACTTAACCAAATTATATTGACAATACATATAAACATGTTATATAACTTTTTTTTTATTTTCCAGGTATGTGCACAATATTGACAGAATGAGTCTGCACGCCTCGCAAAATCACGGAGCTGAGACTGAGTAATTTACTTGTATACCAGTTTTTACAAATGCAATTACCATTCGTTATCCAGTTCCTCAGTTAGTTAGAACTTCTATCACTCTACGTGTTTTATACTTCCAGTTAGGCTTATTTTATTGCATGCACAACATGTCTGTCTTAATTCTACTTAATTGAGTTTTGCAACTTTATTAACTCTTTCAGGAAAACCTGCTTACGATATATCGATAATAGTGTTTTTTCACATAAATCTCAATTCAAGCTAAATAAATTTGTTTTAATGAAAATTGCATCGTGCGTTTATAAGATTAGATCGAAAGAAAAAGTAGATATACTTCAGGTAACAAGCATGAAAGATATTTTTCTTATTCTATTTCTTCTTCCTCTTCTTTTTTTATTATTATTATTATTATTATTATTATTATTATTATTATTATTATTATTATTATTATTATTATTATTATTATTATTATTATTATTATTATTATACTGTCACATATAGAGCTGAACTTTGGAAATTCAACAAAAACTTAGAACAAAAACTTATGTCGATGAAAATGGATTTCATAAGGAGAGCAGCAAGATGTTCAAAATTAGAAAAAAATAAGAAATACTGTCATACGAGAAAAAATGAATATTAGATATTCAATAGTAGATGATATAAGATATAAGCAATTAAATTTGTTTGAGCACGTACGACGAATGCAAGAAGAAAGATTACCCAGGAAAACATTGGAATGGTGTTCACCTGGAAGAAGGAGGAGAGGAAGACCTCGTGGATGCAGGAAATAAGAACTGAAATGAGAGCAATAGGACTGGAGGACATGGATTGGATGGAGAGAGACGAGTGGAGAAGAAAAATAAAACTTCAGGCACAGAAAGATGTGTAAACATGAAATTCTGTATATAAATAAAATTATTATTATTATTATTATTATTATTATTATTATTATTATTATTATTATTATTATTATTATTATTATTATTATTATTATTATTATTATTATGCCTCTTAATGCTGTCAAGCGTTTGGTTTCACCTTGGTCAACTCAGTTTCTTAATCGACTTCTATCTCCATACATTCTTCCCATTTCCACCCTTGTGTGAAAGATATTCAGGGACATAAAAAAATTAAAGATGATCTCAATAAAATAAAGACTCTTAAATAAGCTCTTGTGAGTAAGAGATTAGGGAAGATCACGATATAGATGGAAATACAACGATCGCCATTTCAAGAGTACTTTAACTGGCTAATACTGCTCCTAATTCTAATATTTTCATAAAGATGATGAAAACTGTTTTGCTTGTATTATATTGAGTAACTATTTAATTAAAGTAAAAGATATTTGAAAGAAAGTTTGTAAAGAATATATAATCATCATCATCATAGTACATTCACGAATTTAGGCCATTTGTTGACCTATTTCGGCCTCAAAGAGAAACGCCATCCAGAAGTATTTTGAGTGGACATCCTGGTCTTCTTCTTCCTGCAGGTTGACATCTTAACATTTGTTTGGGTATCCTGTGATCTTCCATTCGATGAACATGTTGCATCCATCTTGACTTATAATCAGAAATTTGTTTTCTAAGGTTCCATGTGTAATTCTTCTAAGATGTCTTCATTTCTTGTGATCTAGTAGAGTGTGTCCTGCAGTCCTCCGAAGGTATCTCGTTTCAGCAGATCTAAGTCTCTGTAATCCTTCTGTTTCAATGTCCATGCTTCACTATCATACAAAAGAGTTGGAAGAGCCAGTGTTTTATACAGTTTTAGTCTTGAATGTTTTTGGACTAACTGTGGCTTGGAGATAGAATTTTTAAAAAATTAGATATGTTTGCATTTACATCCTTTTCTTCTTCATATGAGATATTGCATCCTAGATATTCACCTGCTCCAAAATGTTATTGTCAAATACAATTTTACTTCTAACAAGATATGCAACTGGAATGTCCGTAGCATCCATGAAAAAGAAGAGGAACTAGACAGTATATTTAAGAATAGAAACATTGATATTGCAGTAACTACAGAAACGAAGAAGAAACTTAAAGGAACGAAAGAAACGCAAATGATGTACAATATATAGCGGTGTCGACAGGAAAACCCATGGACAAGCTGGTGTAATGATTCGGATTAATAAAACCATAAGAAATAAAATTCAACACTACACTTACTGGAATGAAAGAATATTAGAGCTTCTACTGAAAATAAATAGGCGTAATTTGACAGTTCTTGGTGTATACGTGCCAGAGGAAGGTTGCGAAGAAGGTAACGAAGAATTCTATAAAATATTACAAGAAAAGAAAATATATGGACTGATAAATGAAAATGGCAATTGTGGTTTATATAATCATGAATTATATTATTATATGGTGATACTGATATAAAATATTGTACCTGATAAATCAGTCGCCCTCAATTAAAATAAAGTTTTGTTATAAAACTTCAATAGTTATAATATGAAGGCCTTACAAAACAATGTTTCGTCTTCTGCATTTCAACTAGTAGTGGTTCATCAAACGGTACCAGTTGAAACCAGCAGAAGATGAAACATGTTTTGAAAGGCCTTCATATTTTAACTACTTGACGAAGTTTTATAACAGAACTTTATTTTAGTTGAGGACGACTGATTTATCAGGTATTAATTTTATATTTTAATATTTTATTACATAACCTCAATGGTGCCTTAAAATGAATTTTAGAAATATTGATAATTACATAGAATAATAAAATTTTCAAGGTTGAGATGGCTGAGCCATTTACATCGACTAGAAGAAGCAGAAATTGCCCGTAGATCAGATTCACTAAAATAGAGGGAAAAAGAAAAGTTGTAAGACCTCTTACCAGATGGCTAGACAGCGTGGAACAGGATCTGAAGGTTATGGGAGTCCAGGGATGGAGAAGGAAGGTAGGAGATAGAAATGGATGGAGGCGAATAGTTGGAGCGGCCAAGGCCTACAATGAGATGTAGCACCAAACATGATGATAATGAAAATATTTAATTGCCTATAATTTGATAATACAGTATAATTATGGTAAATAAAAAATGCAGTTATGATTTGAATATAGCAATAAATGACCATGCAATTTACTAATCGTAATAAAATTAAATTTATTAGCCCTAATTTCTTTATATATAAAAATCAATACTAGTAAAATTCATATCAAATCCGTTGAGGTGAAGTCATATGATGAAAGTTATAATTAAATTGTACCTGTTGGTAGGTGCCGTCGTCCTCAACCTTGTTAAAATATGGTACATAAAATTAACTGGAGCGCTTTCGGAAGTTATCTTCCATCTTCTTAATGAGAACGCACCCCGTCAAACCCATTATACGAGATCGTAAAAACAAGTCAGTTGCTTGCTACAAACAGTTGGAGTATACATCACCGTACACAACAACAACGAGTAGCGGAAGCTCAACCTCCAGAAGATGGAAGATAACTTCCGAAAGCGCTCCAGTTAATTTTATATAGAATATATTAACAAAGTTGAGGACGACTGCACCTACCAACAGGTACAATTTAATTTATAACTTTCATCATATAAAATCAGTCTGCGTATGTTTGTCCTCGCAAAATTCGAAAAGTATTCTGTCGATTGACTTGAATTTTATAGGCCTACATACATTTTTCAGGTACAGAGAGTGTTTAGGCCGCTATCTATTATGTCTAAAACCATTACGTGTAGGAGTTCAGCTGAAGCGAAAATTTAAAAAACCGCTCCAGAGGTCGCAATTTTCGATGTTTCACAGCGAAACTCAATATAGCTTACTAAAATAAACCGATGTAGGTATTATCCAAAAATAAGTCAAATCCGGCAATTAGAAGTGGAGGTTTACTTGAAATAAAAAATTTAAAAACCACTAATGTGGCACGAATGGGGAATGAAATACGTGTATGGAAGCTTCTTGTAGAAAAACCAGAGGAGAAACGCACAGTTGGTAAACCAAGAATGAGGTGGGAGAATAACATTAACTATGATTTGAGGGAAGTAGATTATACAGGGAATGAATGGAAAACATTAGCTCAGGATATGGATATATGGACAGCTTATGTCCGCGCGGCCATGAACCTACGGGTTCGATAGTGCCAGTTAGTTAGTTAGCAACCGCTATGTTTGGTTCGTCGCAATGTATACCATACAATTTAATTTGCCTTCAATATCTCTTTAGGCGTAGCAGCGCACGCAGGGTATTGGATAGTATATAAAAATTCAGTCTGCGTATGTTTATGTTTATAAATTTCTAAACTCCTCGACAGATCTTCATGAAAATTTGTACAGTTGCAGCAAGTGTTTAATCGTTATATGTTATGCTCTAAAACTGTAAGACGTGGGTGGGAGTTCTCCTGGAACGAAAATTTAAAAATCCCTCTACCGGTCGGAATTTTCGAATAATCAAAACGAAACTCAGTATATGTTATTAAAATATAACCTACCGAGTATTGTCCAAAACTCAGCGATATCCGACCATTAGAAGTGGAGGTTTACCTAAAATCTTACATTAACAAATGGAGAAATTTTGAAGAAGTGACTGAATTCATATTGTACCTAGGTACAATAATCATAAAAAGGAATGAGATGCAAAAATAAATCAAACTTAAGCTCAATTCTGGAAATGCATGCTATTATGGGACTCTTGTCGTCCCAACTTCTCTAAAAAAAGTCAAACTGAAAATATCCATCCATAGTAATTCTGCCCGAAGGCAGGTCCTTCACTGCAATCATAGCATTTCCATGCTATGTTTGCAGCTTTACTAGGGAATTGTAGGTGTGCTAGCTTCCCGTTGCTTTCCACACCGGTGAAGGATGATGATAATGATGGCCATATGATTTCGGGGACCGTTTGGATCTTAAAATTTTCCTGACATTTGTCTTACAGAAAAACCCCGATAAAAACCTCACCCAGAAAAACTGCACCGACCGGGGATCGAACCCGGGCCCGCTGCGTGACAAGGCAGCACGCTACCTCGAGACTACAGCGGTGGACTATATATATATATATATATATATATATATATATATATATATATATGAATGTTTGTTTATTTGTTGGTTGGTTTGTTTGTTGGTATTCTATGCGCGGCCATACCGTTGTTCCGATTTTGATGGTTTTTTTTTGCAAAATGTTCAGGAGATTCCCGGGATGAATATAGGATATAAGAGAGTTGTAATACTCAACCCCTTCACCCATAAAAATCGCCCTTCGTAGCGAAAAACGTGAAATAAAGTCCCTATTTTGATGCTTGCAAGGCTTACGCTGCCTAAACCATAACAAATACACCAAATTAATGTACACAGAATTGAATATATAAAAAAAAATCTACAAAAAAAAGTCCGCGACAGCATATGTTTATCTTTTACGGAAACTCACAATAACCATTTTTGTCTTTCATTGATTCCATTGAACTTACTGGTTGAGTGGAAGAGAGGGCCTTAACTCTGCCAGAATAAATAAAGTATTATTATTATTATTATTATTATTATTATTATTATTATTATTATATTATTATTATTATTTCCAAGAAGATCGGGATAAATAGATTCCCGGGCAAGCGTGCTCTGCCATACCGTTCACCTAATTGTGGTGGGGCTTTTTGAAAAATGTTCAGGAGATTCCGGGGATGAACATAGGCTATAAGAGAGTTGTAATACCCAACCCCTTCATCCTTAAAAATCACTCTTTGTAGTGAAAAACATGAAATAAATCCCTTTTCTGACGCTTAAATGGCTTACGCTGCCTAAACCATAACAAATGCACCAAATTATTTACACGGAATTGATATCTCAAAAAACTCTACAAAAATGTCTGCGACGGCATATATTTATCTTTTACGGATGACTCACAATAACCATTTTTGTCTTTCATTGATGACAAGAAGATAGGGATAAGCTGATTCCCGGGCAAGCGTAACAGCTCTAGGCTGGTGGTAAAAACACATTAACATTCATTAATTAAATAAAAATAAAACTTCGTTTTATTTGATTTTCATATTTATTAAGATATAATTCAGTAACAGCTGTTTCGGTACACTGTACCTTCTTCAGACATGTTAACAAAATTATGAATTGTGTTATTATAGTACATAACAACTGATCTAAGCAACAATACAATAAGGATTATATTTAAAAATTTTAATTTAACAAAGGCGATTCATTCAAATCAAGTTGAGAATTTAACAGATTATTTTCAATTTATTTATTTCTACAGCCTCCAAAAGGTCCAACTTCTTACCCTTATCACAAACATGTTAAATTTCAAATTTTGGATCGAAACCATGATTAACTTGGAATAGGTGGTTAGCATATTTTGAATATTCTTAACATTTATTTAGGAGTAGCAGCGCACGCCGGGTATTAGATAGTGTGTATAAATAAATAAATAAATAAATATATATATATATATATATATATATATATATATATATATATATGAATGACGATCTCATATCCATCTTTAACTGGTCTTCAAGTATCGGTCTAAATCTAAATCCTAACAAGTCACAAGTAATTCTAATGGGACAACAAAGACTGCTTACAACCTTTGACATATCTACACTTCCAAACATTACTATAAATAATATAATTATCCCTTATTCTTCTTCAGTAATAGATCTTGGACTACATCTAGACGCAAATTTAACCTGGCAAACACAAGTGAAACACATATGTAAAAAGACTTTCTCCATCTTACATTATCTTAGACGTTTAAAGAATTTTCTCCCAGTTTCGTTAAAACAAATCCTTGTGCAGAATCTTGTGTTACCACACTTCGATTATTGTGACATTATATATAATGATCTACTAAACTATGACTTGTCGCAGAGACTGCAGCGTGTTCATAATGCTTGCGTTCGATTCATTTTCAATATCCGCCGTTATGACCATATTTCCGAACACTTTAATAACCTCTCTTGGCTCCGTCTTACTGACAGACGTAAATTGCACTCCCTTTCACTACTTTTCAAGCTTCTGAATTCCTACAATCCCTACTTACCTGGCGTCCAGATTTGAGAAGTTATCCTCTTACCACAATATTGACACTAGATCACAAGATAGCAGTCTGCTAACAATTCCTCTTCATAGCACTTCCTCCTATTCTACTTCCTTCACAGTAGCCTCTGCCCGCTCCTGGAATCTCCTTCCTCAAGATATCAGGGGTTGCCGCACACTTGGAACCTTTAAGTCACGCTTATACAGTTACCTGTTGTCTAATAATTAATTTTTCTCTATTTATATAATTTTATATTATGTCATTAATCTTTTCCTCGTTTTTTTTATATATATTGTACATATTATATATTTAATTCGTTAAATTTAGAGTAAATCAAAATACATTATAAATATTAATTGTATTGTATTCATAACTTGTAATCGTTTATATATATATATATATATATATATATATATATATATATATATTGTAATTTAGATTTAAGACTATTTTTTTGTTTGTATTTTTTTTAACCTGGTTGAGTGGTAGACAAGGCCTTAAGGCCTTAACTCTGCCAGGTAAAATAAAGCTATTATTATTATATATATATATATATATATATATATATATATATATATATATATACACTTTTATTGTGTAAAATTATAGGAACTGAAAATCTCTTTTGGTACATTCATTATCTTAATATTTCCAAACAAATTATTATATTCACATAAGATATAATTAAACCAAAATAACACATGAGTCAAAATTATGAAAACGCTAACTTACATCAATTATCTTAAAGATGTGTAACACTAGATTCCACAATACCTACTGCTGCTGGATAAAAATGCACGAAGCGCATGGCAGGAGTCACTCTGTTTTATATAGCTGATGCATAAAAAAAAATAAGAAATTAGGAAATACGTGTTAATGGAATGAAAAAAGATGGATTCTTAAACAAATCCTTCATTCAATACCAGCCTCGTGATAAGTTATTTATTTTATATAAACCTACCTAGTGTCAGATGGTGTCACACACATCACTTGGTGATCGATTAATTATAATTACACTGGTCAACATGCTTTTTGTCTCATGAGTACCAATAGTTGTACTTACTGCAGTTTTCATCGTGTTTTCAAATATGTATTCGAAATTTCTCCATCACCCACAGTTTTTTTATTTCAATTTCAATTAATGGATTTAAATGATTGTCTTTTTAATAAACTTTTTTCGTCCATTTATTACCTTGGCGCAGTGAGCGATGAGCACGGGGAACACTTTCATCAGGAGATTTCAGCTATGGAAAGATATATCAATGCAAATGGAATCCAAATATGCTGGCCCCGATTATTGTTGAACCATCAAGAGGGATGCTCCACACGCGAAATATAGCAGAAAATCGTCACTTCTTACTTCCTAGGTGAGTCCGAATGTTCGAATATTGTGTAGTTACGAATGTAGAAAATATTAAAGTGTTTGAAATTATAAATGCCTGTCTCTCGGAAGTCTTACGTGATGGAGAAGAACATATATCCTATTTGAATTCAGGAGAAAAAATACTATCAGAATCACGTATTTTTATTTCTGAGACAAAAAACGTTTATTTTTTGTTGCTCAGTGTTATTAATTAGCATTCTTATGCTGCATGCTATTGTATGTTTAGGGCTTTCTATTGTTTGGAAATATTTGTAAATAGGCCTACATTAGTTCTGACTAGGAATCCGCTATTTTTAGGTGTGGCGAGTAGAACCACGCTCTGATAACTATTTTGTAGCGACTTGGTTTTACCAACCATGCGCTGCTTAATCATATTGTACGTAGAGAGAGAGAAAGAGTACAAATACGAATACGTTACTGCTACCTTCCGGGATCGTTGGGTTATGATATTGCTGTACTTAGTAAAAGGTTCCAAACATTCAACGAAGTTATTTACAACAAAACAGCCTGCCTCGGGCCCATAGAAGGCGGCTAACCATTCATCTTTCTGTTTCCACTTAAACATGCATGTGAGTATAACACTGATTATAATTTGCATGGACTGAACTAATTTCGTTATGGGATAGAGAACAATGGCTATTCTTTAATTAATAACAAGGGGCGTAGCATAAAATATTGGTTTTTAATACAAAATAAGTGTGGATATTATAAAAAAAATAAAGTAATATAAATAACAGAACTATATCTTGGAACAATCAATCTGAGCCCAGTAATAAACAAAACATAATAAGATAACGACGTACCATTCAAACAATCACACTCAAACGTCTCTAAGCAGAATCGAAAGTCCTTCTTCCATGCTGACTTAGATTAAATTAAATCCGACCATTCTTCGGTGTACAATCCACATGCTTATCTTCTGCATTACCATGCTAACTTCGTCCTTTGCATGGTACACCAGAGTAGGATTCCAACACTGAATCCACTCGTAAAGAACCCAAACGCCACTTGTTAGGCCGATCGACTGACTGTTCAAGTCCACTCAGATTGCCGAGCATATATCAGGTTCGCCAGGAGAAGGGATGTGCGCTAGCAAGATGCGCAATGGAAAGGGTAAAGAAGGAAGGGGTAACCACACGGAACACAGGAAACATTGGCAGGCTTCACAAATGTTCGTAAGCGGGAAGGAGCACAAAGATGATAACTGAACCGCAAAAGGCACTTTCGGTTCAATAGCTCCCGCTACACCCTCCGGGTAAAAAGAAAAAGTCCATAGACTTCCAAATAAAGTCCAGAGAAGCAATCCCACGTTGGGAGGGGAACATAAGCACTATTGGATTCCAGCGGTAACTTCAAAGCAAATTTTTCATCGTCCCCAATATCACGATCACCACACCTGCTTTCATGTAGACTATTCCAGCGCTGAAAAAAAATAGACTCCAATTTGCTTCAGCCGCCATAGCACAACATGGCGGCGTTCCAGGTGAAGACTCGGGTGACGATAATCCTCGGATTGCCGGATCGCAATCCCGTTCCACCGCTTTCCAGGAATCCATAGTTCCAAAGCCACTATGTCGGTCAGCTGGGCACTCGGGGGTCGGCCGGATCCTCCAAGCGCTCGACTGCCGAACACTCCAGGCATATAGACTGTAGAACTGCCAATGTTTAAGGAAAGGTAAGCATACAAACTGAAACAAAGAACAGGCGAAAACAGGAAAGCAGAACCATAGATATGCTTATTTAACATGTGTCATAATACAAAGTATAGCTTTGACATTCCACTTTTTTTTTCAATCAAAGAAAAAAAAAACTTGGAATTACTCGTAGCGTTACACAATTTGACATGGCCACTGACGTTTTCTAACTCCAGAGTTACTGGTGTTAGCAAGCGTTTTACAACATATGGTTCAGACCATTTGAAAATAAGTTTTTCGATGCGTTGTTCATCAGTAATACATTCTACTATCCCAAACGAAAAATATACATATATAAACAAACTACGTAAACTAAGATTGACATTCTCTGGACAAATGCCCATACCGCTGACATTTCCAACACTGTAGATTCTTTTTTGAATACCCAGAAGGACGATTCTTCGAAGTATTAGATTTACTTAAATTGTCGGTTTTACTTCTTTCACTAAAGTCCCTCTGTCTTTCAGCAATTTCAAAATCCGCCACTTTTCTGGCTAAGAGACACATTTCGGCTACATTCTGAGGTTTTGTAGTAAATACCAAATGCTGTCTAGTAGCCGGGGACATATTTTGCAGAATAAGATCAATTAACTTCTCTTCCAAAAATGAAGGATTCAACACCAGTGAAGCTCCTTGCACATTGGAGATAAACTCCAACAAAGATTCCTTAAGCGTTTGGAATCGACGTGACACAAATTTAATCCAAAAGTCTTCCAACAATCTAGGAGGCAACAATGAACACTTCACATGTTCTAAACTTTCCATCCAAGAGAATCTCAATTTAACAATTTCACTCCAGATTTCAATAAGATTCCTCCGATGCAACTCAAAATTGAGTTCACAAAATACTCATCGGGAACCAATTTCAATTCGAAAATCGAGTTAATTTTGATGAGGAAGACCACTAACGATTCTTTATCTTCACCATCACAGGGATCTACCTTTCCAATCAACTCTCGGAAAATCCGCCGATTATTCTGCTCCATAAAAGAAGAAAGGTTGGAGACAGTTCCACTAGATAAATCTTTAATAGAACTAAGTCTACGATCACTCATGCTCTTGTGTTGTTCTGCCAAATAATCTTCTTGGGTTGCACCATCTACAATGAACTTACGTTTTATTTAATTTGTTCAGGCTGGGAGAGAGAATTCATATGATCTTTAAGCCGCTGACGCGTAATGTGTTTACATCACCTTCAACTTCTATACCTAGCAGGTTTAATTCACGAACAAGCTTATCTTTGGATACTATATCTACCCAGCTAGGCATGTTTATAAAGTATGACAGACACAAGATGTAAACAACAATAAGCGAACGTAGTATTACTTGCATAAATCAGTCTCTGTTTGGAACGAAGAAAGATGAATCAATGTTTACGTAAAGTACAACAAACACGTAAACCAGTACTTAATAACTTCAACATAAGTACAGCATATCTTTCAATATAAAGTAAACACTTTGTTACCATTTGGGCGCAATTAAACCCAAAAAAACCCTTAACCACGCTCTGAGAAACCATTTGTGGCGAGTAGAACCACGCTCTGATAACTATTTTGTAGCGACTTGGTTTTACCAACCATGCGCTGCTTAATCATATTGTACGTAGAGAGAGAGAAAGAGTACAAATACGAATACGTTACTGCTACCTTCCGGGATCGTTGGGTTATGATATTGCTGTACTTAGTAAAAGGTTCCAAACATTCAACGAAGTTATTTACAACAAAACAGCCTGCCTCGGGCCCATAGAAGGCGGCTAACCATTCATCTTTCTGTTTCCACTTAAACATGCATGTGAGTATAACACTGATTATAATTTGCATGGACTGAACTAATTTCGTTATGGGATAGAGAACAATGGCTATTCTTTAATTAATAAACAAGGGGCGTAGCATAAAATATTGGTTTTTAATACAAAATAAGTGTGGATATTATAAAAAAAATAAAGTAATATAAATAAACAGAACTATATCTTGGAACAATCAATCTGAGCCCAGTAATAAACACAAACATAATAAGATAACGACGTACCATTCAAAACAATCACACTCAAACGTCTCTAAGCAGAATCGAAAGTCCTTCTTCCATGCTGACTTAGATTAAATTAAATCCGACCATTCTTCGGTTGTACAATCCACATGCTTATCTTCTGCATTACCATGCTAACTTCGTCCTTTGCATGGTACACCAGAGTAGGATTCCAACACTGAATCCACTCGTAAAGAACCCAAACGCCACTTGTTAGGCCGATCGACTGACTGTTCAAGTCCATTTTTTTTTTTTTTTTTTTTTTTTTTTTTTTTTTTTTTTTGTTTGGCAATGTCTAGCATCGCCCAGTGCGCTGCACTAGAACCAGTTGCGGCTCCCTGGCAGCAAACACCATAGTGATTATCTAGATGGAGTTTAACCACTTTACCCACTATATCTAGCGGCGTTGTGTTCAGAGTATAAAAAATTTTGTAAAGGGAAGGGGATGAAATGAGGTGAATCCTACTAAAGCAGGGCATCGTAAACCACTCGGCCGGACAAGCAGAGAGTCCGAAAGCCGACCGAGAGGAATGAGCCACACTACTTTAGCTGTCATACAGCACTCATTTTCATTAGCTGGACCATCAAAGTCTAGCAAATATGTTCCGGTGAATTGCACGTCGCTGTATTAGATGCCCTATATTGCGAACAATTGGATTTGTATGATTTTGGATTAGTTGGAACATTTTGTCCACACGTTCTTCAATCGTAGTCGCAATATACGGCATCTGTGCTTGGTTGTGAAGCTCTGCGATCCTCGTGTACATTGGTGCCGAAAAAATAATTTTGAAACATTTATTCTGAATTATTTGAACTTTCTTTTTGTGACATCCAGCGAGGATGCTCCAGGCTTCACAACCATACAGCAACATGCTTCGGATCACAGCTGTGTAAAGAATCAGCTTGATCCGAGAGGATAGTGTAGGTGACTTGAAAAATGGATAAAGTAAGGCAATTGCAGCATTTGATTTATGAATAAGATGCCGAATATGAATTTTGAACGTAAGCTTGGAATCCAGATGGATTCCGAGATACTTGACTGAAGGCTCTGGTCGGAAGTGATGAGTTCCCAAGGTGAGTTGGATTTGGTTTGGTCTACTAGTCTTTGAAACAAAAACAGCTTTGTTTTGTTAACATTAGCTTAATGTTCCATAGACCAAACCAGGAATGGTAGGAATTTAAGGCGGACTGGATTATTGGGACGCGTCGAGGTAATAGACGGAATGGAGCCTGAAGATACAAACAAGTATCATCAGCAAAGGATGCTAGGTTAATACGGTTAAAATTAGGGATGTCTGACACATAGAGAGTGTACAGAATCGGTGAGAGGACTGCACCTTGAGGAAACTCCCGCCAAGAGTGGCTTGCAGTCAGAATTATACCCACTAACCGACACATAAAAAGTGTCGGTGTTAGTTAGGTATTTAGCTATAATTTTAATTAAATCAGCCGAAATTTGAAATTTTATTAATTTGTATAATAGTCCATTTATCCAAGTCGTATCGAATGCCTTCTCAATATCGAGGAACACTGCCAAAGTACTTCTCTTGTTGTTGAATCCCGTAACAACTTGGTCAACCAGTCGAGCAAGTTGGAGCGGAGTACTATGTGTTTTCTAAAGCCAAATTGGTGAGTAGGAATAAGGTTTCTCTCTACCACCTCTCTTTTTAGTCTTGCCAAAATGAGTTTCTCCATAACTTTCCCCAGCACGGGTAGAAGACTGATTGGCCTTAAGTTGTCCGGGTGGTTGGATCTTTACCAGGCTTTGGTATAGCTACAACTTTGGCTTTTTTCCAGACCTCAGGGAAGTACTGGTACTTGAGACAAAATTTAGCTATTTGAAGGAATAGGAGAAGGGCTTTTAGCGGTAAATATTTTACCGCCAAATGGTATCCGGTCATGACCGGGGGACGTTTGGAAGGTAGATTATGGATTACGGCTTTCAATTCTGAAAGCCGTATATCAGGAAGGGTGAGAGGGATAGGTCTCTCAAGAAAAGTACTTACTGTATGGTATACTTCAGCTTCATGAGCCGGTGTAGTGAGCTCATGTGGGCGAAACCTTGATTCTAGGTGTTTAGAGAGAGCTTGGGCTTTCTCCCGTGGGAGGTAAGCCCAATCTCCGTCATAAAAAATAGCTGATGGAGGAGGCGGAGCTCGACTCCTTCTAATTCTTTTTAATATCTCCCACGGAGGAGTTTTAGCATCTGTGAAACGCTGAAGGGAAGAATCCCATTCAGCATTTCGCATTTCTTCTAATCGGTTTCGCACCAAATGAGCATAGCGATTGTAAAGTTGTTTGTGTTGGGGTGCGCCAAAAGTACGGTATAATCTGAGATATCGTTTCTTCTCAGTTAAATAATTTTGGAGTGTAGGATCGTATGGTTTTGTATGTGCATTTTGTTGTTGTGTTGTTGAGATAGTGTAATGGCCGTTTGTATACTAGCCTGTAAACTAAGGACAGCGTGTTCTATTTGTTCTGTTGATTGGACAGAGAGTGTCGGCTTAACCCATTGGTTAAGCATGTGTGTGTAACTCTGCCAATCAGTGTGATCATAATACATGTTTGGGGGCGAGGACAACAAAAATGTGGGACTGATTTTAAAGAGTATAGGACTGTGATCTGAGTTAAGTATGTCTGTAATTGTAGTGACGTGTGGAGAGATAGGTACATTCTTCGAGAGAACTATATCCAGTATATCTGATCGAAAGCCAACATGTGTGTTTCTAAAGTATGTATGTTCCCTTGGAGCGGAAATTTCTATTGTTATGATGCTGACAAAAATTTTGGAGTATCACACCAGATCCATTTTGGGTACGACAATTCCAAAGAAGATGTTTACTATTGAAGTCTCCCGCTAACAAGTAGTTAGGGGAGACGGAAGTGAGAGCATTTAGGTCGTGCCTCGTTAGGAGTCTGGTAGGTGATTTGTAAATAGAAACTATATAAATTGATTCGCGGTCTGAAATTGGCAAGAAGATGGCTGTTGCTTCAATAAATTGAAGCCTGGGTATAGGGGCCACTCTGTGGCCAATGGTTTGTTTAATACAAATTGCTGTACCTCCAAGGGGACCATTCAATCGGTCATTTCTATATATACAATAATTCGGAATTTTGAATTTGTTACCTGGTTTCAAAAAAGTTTCATTCAGAAGAAGAATGTCAATATCTCTCTCTTGTATAAAAGTAATAAGCTCTCGAATCTGTTTAAGTACACCATTGGCATTAAAAGCCGCAACATTGAGAAAGCTTCCGGTATGGAACCTACACATATTCACCGAAACACATATTTACTAGATTTGTCATGAACGCAAACTTCTCCATTGGAGATTGTAATTGAGCTAATAATGGCTCTAAGTTATTGAGAAGTTCGCGTCCCTGACTTGATAGAGGGAGTTGAGAGGCTTGTCTATTCGGGCTTTTAGCAGTGCTTTGTGATTGAATATTTGGCTGGCCAGTTGCTTGGCTGAAGGAAATATTTGGATTTATTGGTTTTGAAGAAAAAGTTCTGCGTTGAATGTTTTGCTGTTTTGAATTTGAATTATTTTCTGTACGTTTCAGAAAGGCAGCTTTTGCTGCAACGTATGATGGACATTCTCTGTATGAGGCAGGGTGACCTGACGCTCCACAATTTGCACATTTTAGTTTTGATTTGTCGGTCAAAGCTTCTTGCTTGACAGGGCATTTACTGTGGTTATGGGGTTCTGCGCAAACTACGCACTTGGGCGTCAGGCTACACCCTGCAAATGTGTGATTAAAACGTTGACAGTTGAAGCACTGCTTTAGCCCTGATCGGGGTCTATAAGGCTCCACTGCTACAATCATATAGTTGAGTTTTGTGAGGTTGAATATTTCTCGACCGGAATCATTATTGTCGAGTTCCAATATAAAGATAGGAAGTGGTACTAGTTTTTCGTTTTCTTTTTTTGAGATTTGTTTTACTGTCTTAATAGGGTATTTAAGAGATTGAAGCTCTTCGAATATATCATCTTTTGATGTACTTGCTGGAAGTCGTTTTAATACCACCCTCAGTGGCAGATCTTGCTTCATTATGTAGGTGTAGTGCTGTTTACCTACAGCAGAAAAATATTCTTTGAGTAACTTATGATCTGCCACTGATGTGGCGTAGTATCGCAGACCTTCTGGCGTGCTAACTACTTTGATATCTCCACTAAGTTTAGAAGTGATTTCTTTATTCATTTTGAAGGCATCAGCTTGCCCAATAACTGTAATTGGGGGCGGTCTTGGTTCTTTTTTAGGTGGTAGCACACCAGTGGGCTGCGAATTTGTTGTAGCAGTAGGAGCCTTAGCCTCTTTTGATGGTCCAGCTTGAGATGCGGGACGTTTGTCAGTTTCATTCATATTAGCCAATATGGAATAAGGGTTTGAAACTGACACTTCCTGTGGATATGACACGGTTGGTACCTTTTTACTGGGATTTGATTGTTTCCTCATTTTCTTTTCTGGTGTTTCGTATTGGTTTTCATTTTGGTTTTCATTTCGTTTTTTATGTTCACTTGATGACTCTGTGCGTTCTTCACCATATGTTAGGAAAACAAGTGGTTTGAACGTCCATAGCCATCTTCTGTACAGCATTTAGAATCTTTTCTAGATATTGAGTTTTTTCATTAGATTTTCCTTTTAGTTGACTTAATGCATCAGAGTAATTTCGCGTCATATCCAAGGCTGTGTCAGACCGCTCGAACTCTGGGTATGTTTGCAAATAACTTGAAATGATCCAGAAAGTGCCTTGAATTTTGCTTGCAACTGTGGAAAATTTGGAATCTGGTTTGAAATTTTGTTTCTTTAAATACGCTTCAAATTGATTTGTAGCTATTTCCCAGATTTCAAGCGGGCTGTAGTCCCGCACCTCTTCCACCACTTCCATATCACTGATTTCACAGCTGGTCGCCATGGTGCTTGGACTTGCCAAGACTTAGTCCAATGGCTTGTTTTAATGCACTAGACACTGAACACTTACACCAAATAGATATGGGCTTAACACTAATACTCACAGTTTGTAGAAGAGTTATTAATGCAGTGGCTAAACCACACCTGATAACACTCGCACTGAGCACTCACTGAGCGTATGCTCAGAGGGGTATTGGCTACCAGAGCCTCACCCGGTTTTCACAGAACACTAAACGACACTATTTATTTATTTGTTTCACTAGCACAGAAGAAAACAAATTAACCAGCGCTGAAACGCTGGAAGGAAAGTGTTTTGATGTTTACTAGTAGTCCAGAAGGCCGTGAGAAACAGAGGGCACTGCTGTAGCGTCGTTGAACGATGTAAGCTGTGCTGTTGTTTTCAATGACGTCACTGGAGATTAGTAGAAAATCAATACGCTGTCAGCTCAATAGGGAACCAAGGCGAAGAATGATGTTCAAGTCCACTCAGATTGCCGAGCATATATCAGGTTCGCCAGGAGAAGGGATGTGCGCTAGCAAGATGCGCAATGGAAAGGGTAAAGAAGGAAGGGGTAACCACACGGAACACAGGAAACATTGGCAGGCTTCACAAATGTTCGTAAGCGGGAAGGAGCACAAAGATGATAACTGAACCGCAAAAGGCACTTTCGGTTCATAGGATTGAAGGATCTTCAAAATGCCACATATTTACCAGCATTTTTCATAGTAGTGGTATATGAATGCATAACAAGGGAGTAAAGAAGATTTATGAGTATTTGAGAATGAAGTTCTTAGGAAATTGTTTTGAACCAAAGAGAAATGAACAGACGGGTGGATGGAGAAAACTAGTTAGCATTGAGCTACAATATAGGCCTATGTATAGGAAGCCAGATAGGCCCTATAATAAGAACAGTTTAGACTGCGATGGGTAGGACATACGGGACGAATGGGGAATTAAATAGGTGCATGGAAGGTACTTGTAGGAAAACCAGAGGGAAAACGCCCAATTTGTAGACCAAGAATGAGGTGGGAGAATAACATCAACCATGATTTGAGGGAACTACATTATAAAGGGGATGATTGGAAAAGATTAGCTCAGGATATGGATCTATGGATAGCTTATGTCTGCACGGCATGAACCTACAGTGAGTTAGTTAGTTAGGCCCTAGTTGTGATTTCGTAGAGAAATTGATTTTTGTAAACGCCTAAATTTGGAAGGAGATGTAGGCCTGTATCCTCATACGTTTCTCATCGAGATATTGGCGCTCCCCTAACGGAGTTTCTTGACCTAACTAATTTACTTAAGCTTATTTCCCTATAGATGTCAGTGAGTGACATGTACTCAGCACATCGCCTCAATGAGACATCTGTTAGATAACTAAGGTATTACGTGGATGGAAAAGATCGATCTAATTTTGTTCAGAGACACTGATTTAGGCTTGAGGTTCTTTTATAAGCCCGAACATCTTCAAACTCGGGACTCAAGACTTAAAGTCCCTCCCGGAGGAAATAGAAGAATAAGGAAAGAAAAATAATGAAATTAGGTAACGGAAGACGTAGCTTATATAATTCTCGAAAATTAATTTGCTTATACTAAATTAACAGCTGTGGTCTCGAGGTAGCGTGCTGCCTCGTCACGCAGCGGGCCCGGCTTCGATTTCCGGTCGAGACAGGCTCCTGTGTGAGGTTTTTTCGGAGTTTTTCCTCACTTGTAAGACAAATGTCAGGAATTTTAGGGTCCAGCGGTCCCCAAAATCATCCGGCCATCATCATCATCATCATCCTTCACCAGTGTAGAAATCAAGAGGAAGATACCACACCTATAATTCCCTAGTAAAGCTGCAAAGCATAGCATGAAAATGCTATGATTGTAGAGAAAGACCTGCCCTCGGGCAGAATTACTATGGATGGATACTAAATTATTTACTATCTATCATCGGTTTTTTTTTTTACAGTTGCTGCCGTCTTCCCGTGCCAAACCTCCAAAGCCTACGATCTTGGGCATCTTCAATGCTTAGCCCTCTTGCTTGCTTTAATATTTTCCTTTCATGTTAACTTCGGTCTCCCTCTCTTCCTCCTTCTGGTCGGATGCCATTGATATAGTTGCTTTGGCCATCGCTCATCAACCATTCTTAAAACATGTCCTAATCACTTTAATTCCTTCTCCTCAATTCTTTCAATTATGCTTTCTTCTGCTTCCATTATATTTCTAATTTATTTATTTGTGACATGTTCTAATTTTGACTTTCTGGCACTTCTGCGTAAATAATCCATTTCTAGAGCTATTAGTCTATTCTTGTAGTACTTATTGATTGTCCATACCTCACTTCCATACATTGCAACAGATTCCAACAATGTTTTACCAATATATTTTTTGGTGTCTTTCCAAATATGCTTATCCCACCATATAAATTATTTACAATTTTTTTAATGCCACCAGGTTGTCTTTTATGACATTTTTTATTTCCTCGCCTGGCATTAGTGGTATTGTAATCGATATCTTAGATTGGGGCACCTTAAAGGCGGAGTATCGTTACCCTGATGATATGATGAGTGATAAATGATAATGAAGCGCCAGGAGAGTTCTTAACCTAAACTCACCTAACTTCCAGTCCATGGGTAATCTCAGGAATAATTTCATTTAAGGAGAAATGTCTGTGGCTGACCGGAATCGAACGCGTATCTCATGAACTGTAGTCAAGAACACTGACCAGACCTCAACGGTGGACTTTTATTTCAATATGTATTAATTTAGATTGTTTAAATGACATCACCTGAAAATCTTGTTGTGCACATACATATCATTAAGGCTGGTCTCTATCGCAGTCTATCATTAATTTTAGTCATGATTTTCTCATTAATATTGTATGAACGGCAGTGAATGTTTCTGCTTTGTGAAGACGTGCCTCTAAGAGCCTCGGCTTGCACCTTGAACTACGGTGGTATCCACCTGTGCCCTCATTGTTACTTCGTGCGCTTAGGTTAGTTACAATCCAATGAAAGGGAAGCCTAAAACTTGAAGTTTTCAATTTCTTTGGTTCCCATACTTGTGTCATTATGTTATTTAGTGGCTCTCCTTGGTGGGAGTGAAGGGAAGATATATGGCCCTTTTTGTAGAGGAAGAAAAAAGAAAATATCAGTGTTGGATTGAAATAAGATTACTACTTACTTACAGGCACCATCGAACCCGTAAGTCCATGTCCGTGCGGAAATAATCTCTCCATACATCCCTATCCTGAGCTAATGCTTTCCAATCATACTCTGTATAATCTACTTCCCTCAATATTCCCCCACCTCATTCTTGGTCTACCAACTGGGCGTTTTCCCTCTGGTTTTCCTACAAGAAGGTTCTATGATGTCTTTCTTTCCCCATTCGTGCCACATGTCCGGCCCATCGCAGTCTATGAGACTTAACTGTTCTTATTATATCTGGCTTCCTATAAAAAAAACCATGTAGATCACTGTTATGAAGTCTTCTATATTCACCTGTCTGTTCATCTCTCTTTGGTCCAAAAATGTTTCTAAGAACTTTATTCTCGTATACTCGTAATCTCCTTTCCTCCCTTAAAATAAGAGTCCATGGATAATATAACTAGTAGATTAATAGTTTTATATATTTTCAGTTTAACGTTTTTTTATAGGAGTTGGGATGTCAAGAGTCCCTGTAATGCATAATAGCATGTATTTCCAGATTTGAGCCTATGTTTAATTTCTTTGTGCATCTCATTCCTATTTGTGATTATTGTTCCAAAATATTTTAATTCAACCACTTCCTCAAAATTTCCCTCATTTGTCATTAGCTGCCCATGTCCAGTATATAATGTATTTTTATGTATGACCATATATCTAGTTTTATTGATATTTTTTATTTCTTAATGTTAATGCGATTTCTACTACATTTCCTTATATTGTGTTCAGTACATGAAATTGACAAAAACATGCAATTGGGGATTCTATATCACCATGTCACGTACTAGGGCATTCGATAAATAATGGCAACATTCTTGTAAATCAGCTATCTTAGTGATGTCCATTGTAATCTTGTAGTATGTTGTTGAGCAGTCTTTGTTGTATAAATCCGTAATATTGAAAGTCTCAAAATAGCAGTTTTTGTGAATACATGTTTCTCACATATAGTAAGTAATACCGTCCTAAAAATGTTCAGTAGAATTTATTTAGAAGGTCGAACGGGAAGTACTCGAACATCCACCAAATTCACCAGACAGGAGTCCTTGCGACTATAACTTATTCACAAAGATCAAAGAAACTCTACGAGGCATTCGATTTAAATCGAGAATTGATATCCAGAAAGCTCTGGACCTATCAGTTGTGAGAGATTTCCAAAAATGGTGCTGCAAATGACGTTCTCCGTTTTTCAAGGATTTGGCAAAGTATACTGACTTGACAAGATACTGTAAATGAACTTCGTTAATTAAAAAATAATCAAAAATAATGTTTTGTGATATTATAGTAGTGTTGCCATTTCTTATAGAATGTCCTAGTACAAACAGTCAAATAAAAAATACGGAAAAAACACACAATTTATTGTTGGCAGTGTGTGAATAATTACCTGAGAGAAATATTTTTAAAAAAAAGTGAGTAATGTCCAAAAAATAAGTGAAAAATTGAGCTCAAAGTAATCTAAAATCAGCATATTTACAATATAAAACATGTATTGGTCATTGCTCAGACAGTGTAGCCTACTTATCACAAAAAAACCAATAACAAACAAATGAACGCTAAACAAATCTTTGTACGAACTTGTCCATTTTCTCATCCTAACTTTCTCACTAATGCAGGTGGACTCTGGGATAGAATCCCCTTAATATGTGAGTAAACATGTTGGTAATTGTCTCTAGCGGCAACTTGTGTTATCACGTTGGCCAACATGACTCATTCACTTAATATCCGATGGAATATTCAAAGATGGTACACTGACATAGAATTGTCCAACATTTATAACTTCACAGATATTCCTAGGTACAGCTTTGACGTTTCGTTCCAGTTGGAGTAGTCAGTGATTGTTTATGTAATGCAGAGAACTAATTTTATTATGTCACTAGACTCAGTTTTATCCACGACTTTTATGTTACTGATATGTGGCATTCGTCGATTAATTGCAATGTTTAATCATATTTAAAAACTTGTAATTTATTCACATCCATCCATCCATCCACTCATAGTAATTCTGCCCGAGGGCAGGTCCTTCACTGCAATCATAGCACTTTCATGCTATGCTTTGCAGCTTTACTAGGGAATTGTAGGTGTGGTAGCTTCCCGTTGGTTTCCACACCGGTGAAGGATGACGTGATAATGAGAAGGATGATGATGATGGCCGGATGATTTTCGGGGACCGTTGGGCCCTAAGCGTCCTGACATTTATCTCACAGGTGAGGAAAAGCCCCGAAAAAACCTCACCCAGGAGCCTGTTCCGGCCGGGAATCGAACCCGGACCCGCTGCGTGACAAGGCAGCCCGCTACCTCCATACCACAGCGGTGGACTTATTCACATCGTGATATTAAATTTGATAAAATGTTATAACTGCCAAATTAATTCTAATTGTAAAATATATAAATGCTGTTTTTACGTAATGTGAAAGGATGCACAAGAGCGGATAAATAAGGAATGAAACTATACGAGAAGAATTAAATATATATAAAATTGAAGATAAAATCAGCGAAAATAATAAGAAATGGACAGAACACTTAATGAGAATGAACAACGAAAGAATACCAAAAAGAACCTTCTTGTATAATCCCAGAGGAACAAGAGATGTTGGCCGACCACGTAGAAGATGGACTCCAATTTTAAACTTCGCCGGAACAGGCTGCATAGCCTAAACCTTGTAGTAGAAGAAGAAGAAATACCCTCAACTCGTGTCAAACTCAGAGTCGAGTCGAGAAATGAGATGAGATGAAGCCCCTATATTTATAGAGGTCTGTAAACGACAAGGGTTCCGTCACAGAGACGGATAAATTAATTGAAACTAAATGGTTGAGATGAGTATGGACAAATAATGGAATGAAAATTGTGGCAGACGAAAACGGGATAAACCCCGAGAAAAAACCTGCCCAAGATCCGTTTCGTCCACAACGAAACCCACATGGTGTAACCGATCTCATGGTAAAATAACTGCCTTTATAACATCCATCTATCCTCCAATGGCTGATTGGCTCAAATTCGAGCTTTGGCCTCCCTTAACTTCTGCCTCCAATCATTTCTATTTTGCGCAGCAAGCCTCCATTTGCGACACTTAAGTAGGTTTGCAGCATCTTCCTTAATACCATCCTCCCATCGTTTTTTTTTTTTGTCTTCCAAACCCGTCTATTCCCCATAGAACTTGTAAGCACCTTTTTTTGGTGCTCGGTCTGTTGAGAGCATTTGTACATGGCCAGCCCATTCTAATTTCTTTAACTTAATAAAATTGACAAGGTCAGGTTCATTGTATTTGTCATACAGTTCTTTGTTGTGTCGTATTCTCCACTGACCATTAATATTTATTGCTCCATATACAGAGACTTAGATCTGCTGAAATGAGATACCTTCGGAGGACTGCGGGATACACACTACTAGACCACAAAAAAAATGAAGACATCTTAGAAGAATTGCACATGGAACCTTTAGAAAACAAAATTTCTGATTATAAGTCAAGATGGATGCAACATGTTCATGTAATTAAAGATCACAGGATACCCAAACAAATGTTAAGATAACAACCTGCAGGAAGAAGACCAGGACGTCAACTCAAAAGACTTCTGGATGGTGTTTCTCTTGAGGCCGAAACAGGTCAACAAATGGCCTAAATTAATGAATGTACTATGATGATGCTGATGATGATCCAAATATTTTCCTGAGTACTTTTTTTTAAAATGATTTAGGGGTACCTCTGATCTTTTAGTGAGGCTCCATGTCTCACTATGATAGGTCAAAACTGATATTAAAACTTTATATAGTCTAATTTTAGTTACTGAGTGTATGCTATTAGTCTTCATTATTTTATGAAGTGAATAATAAGATTTGTTGGCCAGTTTGTCTTCTTTGTATTTGAATGTGTTGGTCGTTATCTGTAATACTTTTTATTATTAAAATCGTAAATAATAACATTATTTGAAATAGGAGGATTAAGAGTAAACATGGAAAAAACTGAATATCTTGTAGTAGGAGGAAGTGGACGAGACATATCCCTATCCCAAGGAATTATTAGAGCTGTTAAAAAATTTAAATATTTGGGATCACTTATTGATGAATCAGGGAGTTGTAAAGCTGAAGTAGATAGCAGGTTAGTACAAGCACGAAGGGCCATAAAAATGTTGAATGGAGTACTGTGGAGTAGGACCATGTCAAACCTCACGAAGAAGAGGATTTTGAAGTCTGTTGTGGAAAGCATAATGACTTATGGTGCTGAGGGATGGACTTGGTAGAGGGACAAAAAACTAAGATCTTGGAAGTGGAGATGGATGGAATAAGACGCAGTGCCAGGGTGTCCAGGTTGGAAAGAAGAAGAAAGAATGAAGAAGTGAGGCAGATGATGGATATGGAGGATACAGTGGTGGAAAGGATCGAAAGACGAGCTCTTCAGTGGTATCTCCATGCCAGGAGAATGGAGGATGATAGATGGCCCAAAACTCTTTGAATGGCCACCTTCTGGTAGAAGGAAACGGGGCAGGCCAAGAACAACTTGGAGAGGAGGAGAGTCCATAGATTGATGAACGACCGAGGTCTGGAGGAGGATGAATGGCGTGATCGGCAAGAATGGCGAATGGGAATACAGGGTAACCACTGAAAAGTGGAGAGGCCCTCAAAAGTAAAGTAAGTAAATAATAACATTATCGGGTACCATTTTAAAACCCGGCCAGGGTCGATGAATTTTAGGATAGAAAAATCAAAAGGACAAATCCTCCGTGGGTCCCAGATTTTCAGGCTCGCAAAAGAACCACAAACCTGAATAAAAAGGCCTCTGTGCAAAATTTAACCGACCTTCATCCACCAAGTAATACCTTAGTTGCCTACTGTTTCATTGAGGCGATGTCTTCGTTGACATATGTAGGTCAGTAAGCGTAACTAAACTACATTGGTTAAGGAACTCCTGTAGGGAGCACCCATGTCCCCACGTGGGACGTATGGGGATATATACATGCACACGCTATTTTAATTAAAAATCATCCGTTCTTCAGTTAAAAGCATTTGTACATAAATATTTCTTTTCTGGCTCTTTTGTGCTTATTTACCAATCCGCCACTGAAAATGAAGCAATCCAAGATTCCCTCATCTGTTCTTAGAAAACCGTTGAGGTTGTCGAGTGTCAGATGTTGGTAATTTTCCGCTCGCTCCCCGTTCTTTTCTCCTCATAGCGCCAAGCAGTCTGCCATTTGTTGAGATCGGTCACACCAACTCCGGTAAAATATAAACCCTGAAGCCATAATTCAAGGATATGTCATAACTTATAATTAACTCGACTTGTTGCGTTGACGGGCCTTTTTTTTTCCTATTTTTTTGTTGCTGTATCTCATTATTCTGTCGGACGTGACTGGTTGGTTACTCCTGTAGCAGGTAATAGCTCAACATTGAAGTCAATTATATCCTCCCTTTCCCTCATCCCGATCCCATTCCCCTACAAGTTACAAGACTCTTCCCATAGCAACAGCAGTACGCTCTGTTGTTAGGTGGGTTAATCCATGTACAGTACATCAGATCAGAAGAAACATTTTAGGTGCACGCGATCTAAAGTAGCTTCAATTAACATTCGATTACTGAGCAAGCTATCCCAAATGATAGCGTTTGAGATTCGTATTTGGGAGATCCAAGGTTCAAACATCAATGTAGATTGCCTGCCAAGTTTTGTTCTTGGTTTTCTTCATTCAAGCAAACGCTGACATCGAATTTCATTTCTAGGACTAATTTCATCATATTCACAATTTTATAATAATTTATTTATTATATTCAGATAGTCCACCGTTGTGGTCTCGAGGTAGTGTGCTGCCTTGTCACGCAGCGGGCCCGGGTTCGATCCCCGGTCGGGGCAGTTTTTCTGGGTGAGGTTTTTATCGTGGTTTTTCCTCACCTGTAAGACAATTGTCAGGAAAACTTTAAGGCCCAAACGGTCCCCGAAATCATATGACCAGCATAATTATAATCATTCTTATCATCATCATCATCCTTCACCGGTGTGGAAATCAACGGGAAGCTACCACACCTACAATTCCCTAGTACAGCTGCAAAGCATAGCATGAAAATGCTATGATTGTAGTGAACGGCCTGCCTTCGGGCAGAATTACTGTGGATGGATATTCAGATGTTCAGTGTATACACAGCTTTCTACCTAAAGTTTTATTTTCCTTCTCCACTCGTCTCTATCCATCCACTCCATGTCCTCCAGCCCTCTTGTTCTCATTCCAGTTATTTCTTGCATCCACGAGTTTTGAGGTCTTCCTTTCTTTCTTCTTCCAGGTGGACACCATTCCAATGTTTTTCTGGGTAACCTTTCTTCTTGCATTCGTCGTACATGCCCATACCAATTTAATTGATTATATCATATAATCTACTATTGAATATCTAATACTCATTTTTCTCGTATGACAGTATTTCTTATTTTTTCTAATTTTGAACATCTTGCTGCTCTCCTCAAGAAATCAATTTCTATCAACTTAATAATAATAATAGTCACTGATTTTGTACACAAAACACACATGACACAGCATAATCACATTTGCCTACTTGTTAATAATAATAATAATAATAATGATCCATCCATAGTAATTTTGCCCGAGGGCAGGTCTTTCACTGCAATCATAGCATTTCCATGCTATGCTTTGCAGCTTTACTAAGGAATTGTAGGTGTGGTAGCTTCCCGTTGCTTTCCACACCGGTGAAGAATGATGGTGATAATGATAAGGATGATGATGATGGCCATATGATTTTGGGGACCGTTTGGGCCTTAAAGTTTTCCTGACATTTGTCTTACAGGTGAGGAAAAACCCCGATAAAAACCTCACCCAGAAAAACTGCCCCGACCGGGGATCGAACCCGGGCGCTGCGTGACAAGGCAGCACGCTACCTCGAGACCACAACGGTGGACTAATAATAATAATAATAATAATAATAATAATAATAATAATAATAATAATAGTGATGATGATAAAGTAAAGTAAGTAAAGTGATCCCACAACAGACCCGGAGGCCCTTGGGGTAGTAGGAGGTTAAGGCTCCCACTTTTTCTAGACAATCGGCACTTTATGTCAGCCGGGTTGTCAGCCCTGCGTGACGGCCGCCTTTACCCCCAGAACAAGCGTCTGGTACTCATTTACGTTAGAGGCTGAGTCGACCCCAGGGCCATAGTGCCGCCAGAGGGTTTGGGTCAGTTTAAAAATCCTGACCCCAACGGGACTTGAACCCTCGACCCTCCGGCTTGTAGCTCAGTGCCTTAACCACTACGCTACGGCGTGCCCCATAGTGATGATGATGATAATAATAATAATAATAATAATAATATATTATTATTATTAATATAATAATAATAATAATAATCTTCTTCGTCAGGCTCTACGACTTCCAGTTAATAGTTTTATTTTACCTAGCACAGTTAAGGACTTAAGGCCTTGACTACCGCTCAACCAAGTTGGGGGGGGGGGAAATAGAAAAATTATTCTTACATCTAAATTACATTAAACAAAATTATTACATGGTATATCTACAATACAATTGTTATTTTACAATGTATTTTGATTTACTCTAGATTTAACGATTGAAATGTACAAGGTAGAAAAATGAGAAAAAATACTACTAATAACATAGAATAAATATTTGGTTCTGGAGAAAAATTAATGATTAACAATAAGTAACTGTATTGGCGCGACTTAAAAGTGTCAGGATTGCGTGAATCCCTTTTATCTTGATGGAGGGAATTTCAGGAACGGGCAGAGGTTACTGTGAAAACTCATAGATGCAATAAACTCTTAGATGTTGAAGTGTATATAAATAAGAAGTATATATATATATATATAGATATATATATATAATATATATATATATATTCGATACTTAGGCTCATAAATTTTATATGATTTCTTCAATATGACATTCAAAATTTAAAAAAAAATGTAAATAATGAACAATATAAAACTATAATAGCCTAATATTAATGATAATAAGAATATTAATAATCCATCCATCCATAGTAATTCTGCCGAGGGCAGGTCTTTCACTGCAATCATAGCATTTTCATGCTATGTTTTGCAGTTTTACTAGGGAATTCTAGGTGTGGTAACTTCCCGTTGCTTTCCACACCGGTGAAGGCGGATGATGATGATAATGATAAGGATGATGATGATGGTCATATGATTTCGGGGACCGTTTGGGCCTTAAAGTTTTCCTGACATTTGTCTTACAAGTGAGGAAAAAACCCCGATAAAAATCTCGCCCAGAAAAAACTGCCCCGACCGGGGATCGAACCCGGGCCCCGCTGCGTGACAAGGCAGCACGCTACCTCAAGACCACAGCGGTGGACATATTAATAATAATGATATTAATAATAATATTAATAATAATGATATTAATAATAATATTAATAATAATGATATTAATAATAATAATAATAATAATAATAATATCTGACTATACACCTATATCGTCGACCGCGGTGGACTAGTGGTTACTGTATGTTCATTTCCTCTGGTCCCGAGGGTTGGTGGTTTGAACCCGGCCGGAATCTATGGATTTTTAGGATAAACAAATCGAAGGAGCAAGTCCTCCGGGAAGGACTTTAAGCCGTGGGTCCCGAGTCGATAATATTTCAGGCTCCTAAAATAACCTTAAGCCTGAGGTAAACAGGCCTAATCCTTGAATATTATGATTAAGAAAAGTAAAGTTAAGTTGACTAACCATCAAAATTGGACCATTAGAACCATTAGTCACTTGAAACGAAAATTTAAAAATGGTTCTAGCGGCAGCAATTTTTATTTTTCGCAACAAAACTCCGGTATATACGGTTGAAATAAAATGAAAACGTTATTCTCCATTAATCAGCGAAATCCGAGCATTATAAGTGGGGTTTCCTGGAAACTGTAATATAAAAACCGCTGTAGCCACCGCCATATTTGTTTTCTCGCAATGTAACTCGATGTATATGATATGAAAAGAAAAAAGAATGCTTGAGTCGGGATGTTCAAATCCCGACTCAAGCATTCTTTTTTCTTTTCATATCATATTTGCCTTCATTACCAAATGTCAAAATATATATATAATTTAACTAAGAAAAAGAATATTCCATAACCAGAAATATCGGGCCATAAACAATACTTGTTGAGGAATTCGTTTAGTTTACACATTTCCTACCTACGTCACGGAATTTTTATAGTTGTTATGGAAACAATAAAATATTGCGAATCCACGCTCGTGGTTCAGACATTGTTTATGCAATCGACTGGTATCGTAATTGTGTCAATAATTCTAACCTTGAAGGAACTTGAAGTGTTTATCGCGATGTTTGAATTAATGAGATATTGACAGGTTAATGTTATGTGTGCGAAGATTGTGAAGACCCTTCAGGACTTCATTAAAGTTATCTCTATAAGTTATGTTTACACATTCCATAAATTCGTGTTTATTAAATCATATGTTTATAGGAGAGCCGCCCAAACTTATTTGTATCGCGGGTTAACTGGAAGGAACATGAAGGTGGCGCGGGCCATAGGTCCTATTACAGCTCTTGTGAATTAATATTATTTATAGGAGAGATAAAATAAGAAACAGTGTAATTGAACAAAATATGAATGTACAAACTTAAATTGTGAATTTCATGTGAAAAACAATTAAAATGGCACGGTCATGTAGAAGGAATGACGGAAGACAGATTCTCACGAATAATACTGGAATGGGTGCCACTTGGTAGAAGGAGAAGAAGAAGACGAAGAAGAAGAAGAAGACCGCCACAAATAACGTGGATTGATGGTATTTTGAACAGCTTGAGTGGAAAACGAATTGAACGATGGAGATTGGGATGACAGATGTGGTGGAGAATGACAGTAGATTAATTGGGCAAAGGGAGATGTGAAAATATATTGTGTAAAAATAAAGAATTTATATTATTATTATTATTATTATTATTATTATTATTATTATTATTATAATAAGCGTGTGTTGATTTGCTACATTTCTTGTTACACTGGTAGGCCTATAACATATTTCACTAGTTCTTACTCCTTTACTGATAGGCCAGTTTTATAGGCCTACCCTTGGGATATTTTAATTTATTAGAATGCTATAGTCCACCGCTGTGGTCTCGAGGTAGCGTGCTACCTTGTCACGCAGCGGGCCCGGGTTCGATTCCCGGTCGGGACAGGCTCCTGGGTGAGGTTTTGTCGGGGTTTTTCTTTACCTGTAAGACAAATGTCAGGAAACGTATGGCCCAACGGTCCCCGAAAATCATCCGGCCATAATTATCGTCGTTTTCATTATAATCATCATCCTTCACAGTGTGGAAAGCAACGGGAAGCTACCACACCTATAATTCCCTAGTAAAGCTGCAAAGCATAGCATGAAAATGCTATGATTGTTGTAGTGAAAGACCTGCCCTCGGACAGAATTACTATGGATGGAGAATGCTATAGATTTACTGGGATGGAGGGCCGTAGTTTGGGCGCCCCTGTTTTATAGAAAAGATAGGCGGTTCATTTAATATTCAGTTTCTAAACAAACTTGGTCTAGAACTAGAGTTTTTTTTCTTTCCTATTTAAGAGCAATCCTTTATAAAATTAATTCTGAACCATCCGTTGAGGTTGTTATGTAAAAAGTTAAAATATTAAAAATGTGTAACTGGAAAATTCCGTCTCTTCCCCAACAATAAAAAATTCATTAAAAATAGTGAAGGTTATCCTCAACAGCTGAGTAGGTATTGTTTGTGCCATGCTTTAACGGTCTCATTTCCTGGAACTGTCAAAAAATCTGTCGCTTTTAACCACCCTCATGAGTGTCCCTTAAGAAAAGCCAACGCCCTTTCAATCCTCATAAGAGAGGAAGAGACTTAGATATTCCAAAGGTGTTAGATCAACTAACCGATCTTTTTGCAGGTATGTGCATGTTGATTATAGCATAGAATGGTCTAATGTAAAATTTCCTGTTTTAAAAGAGTAAGGTGGACGTGTCAACATTGGAATGTGAACTATTGATTGGTGGTAGTTGTCTTATCTTAGGTTTCTTAGGGGGTGAGAGTAGGCCGTTAAATCATGGCCTACACTATACTGACTAATTTTCTATGAGCATCTTGTAGAGAGAATTGAGATGGTTGGGCATGTTCTCGTTTAGCAGGTTTTTGTTTCTTGCTTCTTTCTGTGTTTTTATTTCTTCCATAATATTTATTTTGTAGTTATTTCACTCTATGTGTACTATTGAGAGTGTGTTGTCAATCGTGTAAAACTGATGACCTACATTTATGACGTGTTTTGCAAAACTTGGCTTATAACTACAAATAAAGGAATTTATAAACTAAAATGCAATAGTTGCAATACATTTTATAGCGAAAGAGCCACCAAAATTGTAATATATGATACAATGAACACTTCTGAGATTTTAAATTAAACGAGGGAAAAATAAATATTGGTAACATTGGAGTGGTATAATTTTATAACATCACTGACATAATTTTCTGCTTTTAAGGGCGAAAATGGTGAAAATGTTTAAAAAATGACAAAAAATGAATTTTTTGTCTATTTGCTTTTTAATAACTCTGATTCTTTAGGATCATTTTCATGTAAAAAATTTTCCTGATTCTTTAGGATCATTTTCATGTAAAAATTTTTATTGTAGGAGCAAAATTGCGTCCGTGACGTAAGAGTTTAAATACTCTTGAATGTGTGGTCAGCAATTACTACTTAAACTTTAATTTGTGCTTTTTCATTTTTCATTTTTTCGACATTTTCCATAACTTAAAATGCTCCTTATGATTCAATTTTTATGCTATAAAAATTAAATTTTGTAGTTTTACTCCCAAATACATGCTAATTGAAATTTGCTTTGCAGTTACTAGTCGAAGATACATATGTTCTCTTAAACTGAGATGGAAATGCACGAAAGTGGATAATTTTATTTTTCAAAAAATGAAAAATAAGCAGTGTCTTCCCTTTATGATTTTTTTTTTTTTTTTTGCATAACAAATGTCTTTAGTGAAATCAACTTTTATAAGATTCATGATGTGTTCCGTTGAAGTATTATTCAAAATTGAAATATAAAATTATGGAATGTTCACCTGAAACGTCCGTCTCCTCAACTTAATTGGTTATTTAACTGTAGCGCTTTCGGAACTTATCCCATCATCGGCAGGATTCAAAACTGGTGTTTCACTGAAGATCTGGTAGAGGCGGTTACATGTATTGGGTTCGTTTTCGTTTATCACAACAACGACAATCTGATAAACGAAAACGAACCCAATACATGTAATCTCCTCTACCAGATCTTCAGTGAAACGCCAGTTTTGAATCCTGCCGATGATGGGACAAGTCCCGAAAGCGCTACAGTTAAATAACCAATTAAGTTGGGAGACGGACCTTTCAGGTGAATATTCCATAATTTTATATTTTAATTAGTGAAATCATAAAGACTCTGAATTCCAAATTTCATGAGAGGATATTTAAAAATGCATTGTGAAGAGCATTTTTTAGAAAAATGTTAAAAAACAGATTTAAATATCATAATTCTGAAACTATTCTACTTATTAACACCAAACTTTACAGAAACACTTCTATAAGCACATAATGTATATGATAAAATTTTCAAAATAATCAGATAAAAACAAAACAATTTTTTTTTAAATTCACTAGTCGGTCTCCTTAACATTATCTCCATAATGTTATCGTAAACTTTCTTTTACAATGGCCTGTCTACAAAACCATTGAAAATCAACTCTATAAAATTATATATATAAATAAAAATAACTATACAAAGTAATTGTTTTAATTAATTTTATATTTTATAACTATTATACCACATTTCACTGGATATTTTTATATAATAGTAAACCCAAATCTAATGATATTTGGTTGCAGTTTTGATTCTAGTTTTAGAATTAAGCAAAACACTTTCTTTTGCCAAGTAATAACTACTGACTTGTTCCTATGTAGGACTCATTAGAGTTCATTCAAGGATTTTTCGTCATTGAATTGACTGACTTAAAATTACTATTGGCAATGCAAGAAACGTGTAAATGGGATTTAATGGCAAGTTGACTCATTCTGTTTCCAGTTCAAGATCGTTGGAAAACATTGCTATTACCACATACAGTATATGTACTACCAACGTGACACTATATTTTTACGCGTTTTTCAAGGATCTTACAAATGAAAAATCAAAATAGTGTACATATTACATACCTATTTTTTACTTATAAGAAATTATTATATTATTTTTGTTCAGAATTAAAAAAAATAAGGAAGTTCTGTGCCACTATAAATTCAAATTTAAAAATCGGAAAAATGCACATTTCATTGCTGTAGTATATGAATAATTAACTAACTAACTCACCCGTAAGTTCATGGCCGCGCGGACATAAGCTCTCCACATATACCCATCCCCAAACGGTCCCCGAAATCATATGGCCATCATCATCATCATCCTTATCATTATCATCCTTCACCGGTGTGGAAAGCAATGGGAAGCTACCACACCTACAATTCCCTAGTAAAGCTGCAAGCATAGCATGAAAATGCTATGATTGCAGTGAAGGACCTGCCTCCGAGCAGAATTACTATGGATGGATGGATATCCTTATCCTGAGCCAATGTTTTCCAATCATCCCCTGTATAATCTACTTCCCTCAAATCATAGTTAATGTTATTCTCCCACCTCATTCTTGGTCTACCAACTGGGCGTTTTCCCTCTGGTTTTCCTACAAGAAGCTTCCATCCACGTCTTTCATTCCTCATTCGTGCCACATGCCCTGCCCATCGCAGTCTACGAGACTTAACTTTTCTCATTATATCTGGCTTCCTATAAAGACCATGTAATTCACTGTTATGCAGTCTTCTCCATTCACATTTCTGTTCATCTCTCTTTGGTCCAAAAAACTGAGAGAAATATATATGCTGATTTTTCCAAAAAAAAAAAAAGTAGAGAAATGCCTTAAAATGAAGTGAGAATTTGAGCTCAAAGTAGCCTAAAATCAACATAATAGCAATCTAAAGTATGTTTTAGTCATTGCTCAGACGTGTAACCAACATATCACAAAAGCCTCCTAAGAACAAGTGAACCCTAAAATAATCTGGTGTATTAACTCGCCATTGACTCATCCAAACTTGCATATATTAACGCTAACATGCCCATCTAATACTAATTTGTCCATTTTGACACCCTAAAATAATCTGGTATACTAATCGCCAATTTTTCCGTCCGAACTTGCCCGAACTAACACTAACTTGTCCATTTTATCATCCTAACTTGCCCACTAATGTAGTGAACTCCTGGGATAGAATCCCCTTATATGCGAGTAAACATGTTGGTAATTAGCTCTAGCGGGAACATGTGTTATCACATGGCCAACATGATGCTAGCAGTCACTTGTTCTCGGATCGAATATTCACAGGTTTCACGCAGGCATAGAATAATGCAAAATAATAAGTTTTATAATATTTTCCATGACACAGATTAGAAGTTAATATTGTTTAATAATTGTTTGAAAAGTGTCTTACATGGTTAATGCATCAATACAAGAGTGGAACTAACTAAATCACTGCAGTGCACTGGCCCTATCGAATACATAAGTTTACGGCCGCGCGGACATAAACTCTACATATATTCCACACTGAACTTATGTTTTCCAATCATACTCTGTATAATTTACCTTTCCACAAACCATGGTTATTATTCTCCCACTTCTTGTCCTACTTACTGATCGATTTCCCCCATTGTTTTCCTACAAGGAGTTCCCATGTTCCTTTTCATATCCCATTCGTATAACAAGCCCTGTCCATTGCAATCTACGAGACTTAATTGTTCTTATTAAATCTTGTTTTCCGTAAAAAAAAAAACATAATTTAGTCATCTCCATTCCCTTTCTGTTCGTCTCTCTTTCATTAAATAAAATGCTGGTATGAACTTTATTCTCAAATACTCATAATCTTTTCTCTTCCCATAAAGTAAGAGTCCATATTTACCTTAGAATAACAATTTTTTTTTTGCATTTCTAGAATTGAACCTACTTTTTTTTTTTTTTCCCCTGTTTGTACCAAAATGAAACATGAACATACACTTTAGATTCTTATGAGCGCCTGTGTCAAATTCAAATAACGCTATAAAAAAAAGCTAAAATAAGTATATGAAACTCGAAACATGCTGCTATTTATTCCATAAAATTTTGTAATTTCGATTACTTTCCAAAAAATTGAATTTATAGGTTGTTTTATTACCTATGATTAATGATTTTTGTCATTTAAAGAGGACATAGGTGGGTTTTTGACAATAAGTTGCTTAGGAAAATACAGTATATGTATAATTATAACTAGGGCAAGGATTTTAATGCAGTAAAAGTTAAAATTGTAACATAGAGTAATTAGAAGTAAGACTTCTGACTTTCTTTTATCTTGGTATCACATATAAACAGTTGAACAATATAGTGAGAAGTTAGACTTCTGGCAGTCTTTTGTCTTGGTTTCACATATAAACAATTGAATAATATAATGAGAAGTTAGAATTGTGTCTGTACTTTGTCTTAATTTTACACACAAACAATTGAATAATATATACTATCTGTGTTGCAAAACTTTACTTTTTATTAATTCATTTCGAGAATTTTCCTCATTATTGAGGGGTTTCTCCAACCAATCTCAGTAATTAACATGAATTTAAAATAATACATAAATATAAATGACTACGGACTTGGTAGACTATCAGTTTGCAACAAACATTTACAAATTTCCCTTAATTAAAGTTCTTCATCGTTCTCTGTCCTCTGTGTCTTCATCTGTTACACCAAATTTCCTCATTGAATTTTGAATGTTGTTCTTCTAGGTTGTTCTTGGTCTTCCTTTTCTGTTCGTTCTTTCAATTTTCCATGCATAGACGGCCTTTGGTAGTTTTCCATCCTTCATTCTTCTTACGTGTCCATACCATTTTAGCCTTCTGTGTTCAATTTCATCCATTGTGTTTTTTTCTGCATTCATCCATTTTCTAATATCTGTATTTATAATTTTTTCCAGTCGAGATTTTCTGGCAGCTTTTCTCTAAAAATCAATTTCAACTGAAGTTATTCTGTTGGCATGTTGTTGTGTCTTTAGTGCAGTAAAATCCTTGCCCTAATTATAACTGTAAGACTATGCATTTTGTCGTGAACATAGTACATACATTACAGAAAGTATCACTAGAAGACAAATAATATTGTAATACACCAAATCAAACATTTTATACCCAAAACATATAACAAATATCAAATATAATTATATTTTTATATATATTGTCTTATAGAAAATATACGTACTGGCCTAACATTTTCATATATAAAAATTCAGCCTGTATATGTTTGTGCTCTCAAAACTCAAAAAGTAGTCCGTCAATTGGCTTGAAATTTTCACACAATGTTGCATTCAAGACTATCTCTGTTAAACAAGATGGCAAATTATATTCTTGGGAAAAGATCAACACTGGAGTAAGACAGGGATGTGGACTTTCACCGGTGCTTTTCATTATATACATGAATAAATTATTATAGAATGGAGGAAAACATAACGAGGATATATACCCATCAATAGGAACCTCAAACTCGATGCTATTCTTTTTGCAGACGATTTAGCTCTTCTGGCACTTTCCGAAAATGATTTGCAACGATCAATTTATAATTTACAAAAATAGGTGCCAAATTTAATATGGAAATATCAATTAACAAAACTAAAATTATGGCATTTCATGGGAAAGACCCCATATAAAGTAAAATCTGTCTCCAGAATAAAATTTTAGAGAGATCTAATCATAAGTAATGCCACGAGTGATTTCCAAATTATCGATAAATTCACGACTCACGAAGTGAGGAGTGAATTTATCTAGAGAATTTGGAAATCAAGAGTGGCATTTGTTAGGACTATTTAACGAATAAAATTAAGCTGTTTACTCACAAATCATTATTTAACTATAGTTATTTTAAAATATTTATATATTTAATGTAAACGGCGATGTTTGAAAACAAATGAGAAACGATAGGTACGCTTCTAACTGCTTCTTTTGTTTATCACTGCAACCAGATCATACTATTTATTGCCAAAGGAACGCAATATTGTAAGAATGCTCTCTAGTGGAGAAAAAATGAAACACATCAATCTGTATATTAATTCATTTTTGATGTCGTATGATGTAAATATGACAATTATATTTTTTCTCGATTATTACCTGGGAAAAAATACTTTAAGAAAGTGCAAACAGTGGTTTCTTTTTTTGGTGGTATAATCATTGCTACAAATGTTGACATGTAAGCACTATTATATACAATCTGGTAGCCGTATTTGTTATAGGCTCAGTCACTGCAAAATAACGGTCAGACCTGTTCAGAATATTAAAAAGGAGGAGCTTTGTTTAATATATGATAATCCTAACACTGATAAATATTTCGTGAAACACGACTCTGATTGGTTGTAAAACAGAAATCATTGAAACGTGATTGGTCATTGACTCCCATTTGGGGCATGAGTTAAATAGTCAATTTAAATATCTTGGATATTATCTCTCTATCTGGGATGAAAAGGATATCCCTGAAAAAATTACTAGTTATAATAAAAGTTTGGGAATTATTAATCAAGTTATGAAACCATCCCTTGTACAAGAAAACACCAGATTACGTTTATATAACACTTTGGCTAGACCAGTGTTGACCTATGGTAGTGAAGCATGGACACTAAAAAGACAACATGAAAGCAGAATAATGTCTTGTGAAATGAGATTCATGCGCAAAACAGCGGGTTACACCAGATGGGATCGGAAAAGGAACACCGATATCTTAAAAGAATTGAAGACTACGCCAATTTTGTAATATATTAAACAGTACCAACTAAATTGGAAACACCATCTTGAAAGAATGAGTTCAAATCGGATCCCCAAAGCTGTTTATAATTATATACCAAGAGGACAAAGATCACTGGGCCGTCCTATGAAACGCTGGAGGGAAAATTTTCTATAGGATACTTGGATGGAAGAAGAAGAATTGTGACAAAACATTCTCTAAATGATGGTAAAACCGCTATTAAAATCGGTGTAGTAGTTTTTGACTCCATAAAGGACATACAGACTCACAGACGTTTATATACTGTATATAAAGATTATCTTTTAATTGCAGTACATTATACTTGCAAGATGTTAGATTCGCCTAATTATTTTATTCATTAGTTGTGTTTATTTTGAGAAGGCGTGGTTAGTTTGTGACAAGAAAATGAATGTTTTCTCAATACGTTAGTATGTGAAGTTATTATGTAAATGAAAAGAGCGAGAGGCAGGATCCCTGTGTTTGAGGAACAGGATCTCTGGTTGAAGTCTCATCGCTCGCACCCCTCTCTTTCATCCGCCTAGCAACAGCGCTGCTTCATCTCCGGCACACACATTAATGTCAGCCCCCTCTGCAGCTCTGTTGCTAACCGCCCATCACTGTGGCACGTTGTTCATATAGAGCTGGATGTAGAGCATGTGTAGAGCCATTTTTTTCGCATTAACGATTGAAGCGATAGAAAAAATACATTTTCATTGTATCTTCCAGTTCGTACTCAAGAAAACAAATGGCTGTAATTTTTTCAAAATTGTATTTTTGTAGGAAGGTGATATAACGCATATTATGCATTATAGGTACTCTCGACTTCTCTCAAAAGAAGTTATACTAAGTATATATATATAGTATTCCATAGTCTTTTGCCCTAGGGCAGGTCCTTTACTGCAATCATACAATTTTCATGCTTTGCTTTGCAGCCTTACTAGGTAATTATAGGTGTGGGAACTTCCCGTTACTTTCCACACCCCGGGATAATGATGATGGCCATATGAAGTTCGGAGATATTTTGGGCCTCAAAGCTTCCTGACATTTGTCTTACAGCTGAGAAAAACACCGAAAAAAACTCAACCAAGAAGCTTGTACCGACCGGGAATCGAACTCGGGCCAGCTGCGTGACAATTCAGCACGCTACCTTGAGACCACAGCGGTGGATAAACCTTACAAAAAAAAATCCTTCTTGTAGATAGTTGGTATAACGCATGTTATGTATTACAGAAAACACGTGCATTCTCAACCTCTCTCAAAAATGTTAAACTAAAAATATTATATTAAAAGATTTCAGGCTATGTGGCCGTGGTCTATAACTGCTGTTTCTTCCAGACGGCGTCTGGGCATCTTCGATGACGAGTGCTTGTTGGTAGTGTTCACTTGTCGTAGACTCGACTGTGAACCAAAGGAACACCACCTAGAAACACTCGCCACTGAAGATGCCCTCCGCAGTTGAGGGAGAAACGTCTGGAAGAAACAGCAGTTATAGACCACAGCTACATAGCACGCAATCTTTTAATACATTTTATCGTTTAATACATTTTATGTTTACCGGCCGTGAAAGTCTGCATTACACAATATATAAAATGGTTATTCTTCTAGCTATATGGATTCGAAACATGGACTCTTATTTTAAGGTAAAAAAAAAATTGTGGGTATTTAAAAATAAAGTTTTTAAGCATTATTTTTGGGCCAAGATAGACAAACAGGGTGAATGGAAAAGACTACCTAATAGTAAGCTACATTATATTGTCACTAAGGAGGCTGGATTTTCCCTTTACGATATTATGGCGTGAATAAGCACACTCAATTTATTTAGAATTTCACTCAACACTATTTCTTTCCACAAATATCAGTAAATTTTTGTTCACAATTACAATTAATCTTTTTTTATTTTTTTTTTATTTCAGTCACGACTCTTTTCACAATCACTGCTGAATAAGTTCGCCACAATTTCTCGTTCACTTAACACTGTCTACAACTAGACTGACTGGGGTCTCGCCTCCAGTCCCTTTTTATAGGCGCGAGGAAACTTCTAGAAATAGCTTCGAGATATTTCGAAATCTAGAAGCCTCTGGCCACCGATCTTTCTGAAACGAGGGAGACGTAGAAACGTCTGGCAGAACGCTCCAGAACTTCGAACAGTTTGTGCGGGTCCTCTATCTCGCGATAGGCTACTCGCCCGTGCAATTCAAATGTCGCTATGTAACAATATTTATGGTAAACCCATATTAATAAGAACATTTAAGTCTCGTTGACTGCGATAAGCAGGACATGTGGCACGAATCGGAATGAAAAAGGAGCATGGAAACTTAATGTAGGAAAGAGCCCGTAGGTAGCTCAAGTATGAGGTGGAAGAATAACATAAACCATGATTGAGGGAAGTGAATTATGCAGGGGATGATTAAGAAAACATTTAATCAGGATAGGGATGTATGCAGAAATTGTCCCCGCAATTAAGAAGTTCCTGTTGGATAGTGTCAGTAAATTAGATCGATAGCTGGTATTTTATTTAACGTTTTCTTCTTAATATATCGTATCATTAGAGCCTCGTTGCATATCTGATCGTAAATAGGCTAACATATTTTACTCAGTGGCCCGTTATTTCTGGCTTAAGGTTCTTTTTTAGGAAGCTACTAATAGGAATTTTACTTTCTGAAAAAAAAGTTATCGACCGCGGCACTCTTTCGATCCACCTACTGCAGACTATCTTGCATTCAGATTCCATATGTAAATTGATCCCACTATAGGCCTTGGGGGACTCTTTTGGTAGTAGGAGATGAAGGCTCCCAAGTTCCTAGACATTCAGCACAATATGTCAGCCGGTTATCAGTCCTGTATGGTATCCGCCTTTATCCCCGTAACATTCATCTGGTACTTATTATAATTTAAGGCTGAGTCACCCCAGGGTCATGATGTTGCCAGAAAGTCTAGTCCAATTTAAAAATCCTGACATCGGAACTTTAACCAGTGATCTTCAGGCTTGTAGCGTTTTCCTTTACCAACTATGCTAGGGGGTGCCCCCATGAATTAAGATATAAGTAAGGAATTTTCCATCAATTTAAGTAGGAGAAAAAATGCAAAATTGATGTAACATATCTAATGTTACTTCACTGTAATTGATATAGAAAATATGTATAGAAAAAGTGTTTGCCTTTTAAATTGACTTAAATTGAATTAAATGTATTCTTTATCCACAGATTATAAACAAAACTTGGAGGAATGAAAATTCAAGAATTCAGGAGCCTCTGGGCTTCGTAAAAGAAGGCACCAGGTACCTATTCTACGAGTAACTCGTTGATTACCGATCTTCAAGCCTGAAAAGTATTCCAAAAAATATTATCGGCCTTGATAGACCTTTATCATCCTATCAAACTTCATATTTGTCTGGAAATTTATATATTTGTAGCTGGTAAAACTCTGAAATCATTTTCTCGAATTTTACAGCAATTTGAAGATATTTAATCAAATCTTGCTGTAAATATGTAATTCTAAAATAAGACACTAAATTATGAGTATACATCTTATTGGTGATAAATTATTTGTTATATAGCCCAGGCTAATGCACCAAATTGTATTGGAATAATTACATAATGCAACTGGGGTCACGTCGTGGCGCAAATGATTAAGGCAATAAGCTACAAGCCGGAAGATCGAGGGTTCAAGTGCCGGTAAAGTCAGGATTTTTAAACTGTTCCAAAGCTTGTAGTGGCCCCATGGTCCTAGGATAGACTCATCCTTTAATGGAAATGAGTACCAGACGCTTGTTCTGGGTGTAAAGGCGGGCGTCACGCAGGACTGAAAACCCGGCTGACATCAAGTTCCCACTGTCTAGAGAAAGTGGCAGCCTTAACTCCCTTAACTCCTACTACCCCCAAGGGGCTCCTAAGGTCTGTAGAAATAATTATTGGCACAACAACCGTGGATAGGTAAAGGCTTCCTTCAGATTTTTTTCCCCAGACTTCTCTATCTCTGGCAACCGTCCACCAATACTTGAGTTTTAAAGATTGGACATCCTGTAGCAATCCATCCATCCATCCATCCATCCATCTGAAATTCGGTTATCCGTTTTCCTTCTGGCTTACCATCTATAATTCTTCTAACTACTTAATTTTTATCATCCTCTGCGTATGTCCTGTCCATCTTTGTCTGTTTACTTTTATATCTGTAATGTTATCTGATTTATACAACTGATATAATTCACTTATAGTCCTGCTGTTTTCTGAGGCTTGAAAGTAATGTAGTTTTCCCTAAGATAGGTTACTAGTCCTATCGTTAGGTAGTCCAGTAGTGGGGCTGCCACTTTCAGCCTCTGGACAGGCTTGTAATGGACATCGTCGGAGACTACTAGATGGGGCCAAAACAGGTCTACAAAGCCCTAATTCGTGAAGGATGATATAATTATCTGTTATATCTCATTGGCCACTCACATTTTCCTTAATAGGCCCATAGGCCTATATCCATCTGAGAATCGTCCTTTCAATCGAGATTTGTCATGTTCAGTCAGAACACAGGTCTAAGGCATGTAGTGGGATCACTTTACCTTACATAATGTAGCTGTACAAAAATGCATCATGCTTTTAGTTTATCAGAACGAACACATGTATTCGCGTTTTGGAGGACGCATAATATTTTTCCCTCAATAAGAAAGGAAACTCATTGCGTTTCGAGGTTAATATAGTCTTGTCCTTCATCCTGTAGGATGGTGATAATAGGTTTGAATAGTTGTTGAGTAGTAGAGTAGTCATAAAATCTAAATAATTAAGTTGAAAATTACTATAATTGTATTAATGAATCTTGTATACATTTTTTGTTACGTTTATGATTGACTCTGTCATACAATCATTGTTCTGTGTCCATTCCTATTTCCTATTTCCCTTCCCACCTTCCTGAAAGTGACGTAACGACGCAGTACGAGTTGCGCCAAGTGTTTACGTCAGGACTCGAAAGACAGCAACCCTTAAGTCTTCTACTTTACTTTGTTGAGTTTACATGGACTGTGATATTAAGTCCCCAAGCCTAACGATTATATTTTTGTTATTGAAGAAACAGCTTTGGAAGAAAGTCTATGTTTCAGTATTAATGAACTATAGCGTTTATAGCATTGAATGCATGTTATTATATTTTTGGTTATTTAGATTTATTTTAATTCAGTGTTCAGTCATTATATTTAGTAATCGTTACATTTTCATTGTAATTCTGTCTCACAACTTTTTAATTTCCGTACTCACATTATTGATTTGTTAAACTGTATTTGTTGTTTCTGAAAAATTATTACTGTAAGGACCAAAATCTAAGTTAATGAATTTGTGCATATTCCATAAGTCCCCATATTTCAACTCCTGTTTGAGTAATACCGATTATAATAATAATCATAATTCCACTGCAGGATTTACATTAAGAATATGTTAGGTATAATATGATATTATGCATTACAGGGACCTTGATGTCCCAACTCCTTTCAAAAAACGTTAAACTGAAAATATATAAAACTATTATTCTACCAGTTATGTTATATGGATGCGAAACATGGACTCTTATTTTAAGGGAGGAAAGGAGATTATGAGCATTTGAGAATAAAGTTCTTAGGAAAATGTTTGGACCAAAGAGAGATGAACAGACACATGAATGGAGAAGACTACATAGCATTGAACTACATGGTCTTTATAGGAAGCCAGATTTAATAAGAACAGTTGTCTCGTAGACTGCGATGGGCAGGATACGTGGCAGGAATGGGGAATGAAAGACGTGCATGGAAACTTCTTGTAGGAAAACCAGAGGGAAAACATCCAGTTGGTAGAGCAAGAATAAAGTGGGAGAATAGCATTAACTATGATTTGAGGGAAGTAGATTATACATAAATGGAAAACAGCTCAGGATAGGGATTTATGGAGAGCTTATGTCCGCGCGATAGTGCCAGTAAGTAAGTAAGGCATAATATGAATATATTAAAAAAAGAAATAAAGAACATTGACATTTAATCTATGTAATGGGCCCAGCCATAGGCTTTGCCCGCGCTATTAAAAAAAGGAAACGGTACAAATAAAAAAGGTAGCCCGTGCAATATCCCCCCGCCAAATAAGATAGGAAGCATATTGCGTTCCGAGATTAAGATTTTCCCTATCCTTCATCCTGAAGGATGATAATAATAGGCTTAATAATTGTTGAATTAGAGAACTTTTAAGTCGAAATAAATACAATAAAAATTACAATTGTATTAATACGTAAAACATTTCCTTCATATTATACCTTTATTAAAGAAGTGATTATCATTTTGTAATGTATATTTTTATTTATATAACGTTATATTATGAAAAAATCCTTTGTTAGTAGAAGGAAATTAATTAGTTACGGTGTGACTGCAAACTTATCTTTGTATCCAAATGGATGTTGTTTAGTTAAAATTCTATTTGATTTTGTGCTTCCTTCACAAAGAGTAGACCTCATGTAAATCCGGCACTCTCCGAGCTTCCTGTATTTATGCAAATGTAGGAAAAACACTTGTTCCTGTAACTCAATTGGAACATTGTAATAAACACATTTAAGTGCACCCTATTAATATAGGCTAATTTAAAACAATATACCATTAATATAACAGTAATTTATACTACAAATGTGTAAACTAGGATTTTATTCACGCCAGTTACTCTCTACCGGATATATCTTTCCTCATGAAAGAGATAAATTTGCCATCGTTTACCAAGCCTTGTTCGATATGTTGAGGTTATCACATAAAGAAAAATATTAGTAAATATGGGTAAAAAATTTCGCTGGAATTGCTGTAAAAATGTTTGTAGTAGAATAAAATAAAATTCTTAATTTATGTTGAAAAATTAATCTAATTATGCATGAATGCGTATTTTATTCATAATAATTTGGAAGACATCAATAACACCGGCCAACATGATTTTTGTCTCATGAGTACCAATAGTTGTACTTAATTCAGTTTTGTATCGTGTTTTCAAATATGCATTCGGAATTTCTCCATCACCCACATTTTTTTTATTTCAGTTTCAATTAATGGATTTAAATGATTATTTTTAATAAACTTTTTTGTCCATTTGTCCATTGTAAAATAAAACCAAATGAGCTAACTCCGGATATTTCAGCTATGGAAAAGAGATATCAAGGCAAATGGGATCCTAATATGCTGGCCGATTATTGTTGGACCATCAAGAGGGATGCTCCACAGGCGAAATATAGCAGACAATCGTCATGTCTTACTTTCTAGGTGAGTCTGAATGTTCTAATATTGTGTAGTTACGAATGTAGAAAATATTAAAGTGTTTGAAATTATAAATTCCTGTCTCTCGGAAACTTTGCGTGATGGAGAAAAACATATATCATATTTGAATTCAGGAGAAAAACACTATCATAATCACATATTTTTCTTTCTGAGAAAAAAAAAAGGTTTCTTTTTTTGTTGCCCAGTGTTACCAGTATCTTATTATACAGTAAAATTAAAATATCGTATCAAGGTCTAGTAGATCCCGATGGACTAGAGTTTACTTGCCTTAGTCCCGGGGTTCAAACCCGGACTGGGTTAATGGATTTTTGTGGACGTAGAAATCATGAGTACTGTATGACTTTCTTCATGTGTCAAGTATCTCAAGACTGAATTAGGAGACGTTTCAACAAAATTTGTTGGATTTTTCACGCCTAGGTTTGAATTTTGACGTTAATAGTTGAAGATGGCAATGCATATCATCTTATATATATATATATATATATATATATATGAATAGGGTAACTATGACGAAGAAGAAGAAGAAGAAGAAAAAAGAAAAGTTCAGATGACAAATTTCAGGGATTTTAAACATCAGAACGGTTTTATAAACTAAGATTTTTTTTTAGTCTGGCTTTGCAAACTAATAATAAATTGGTAAAAAAGTTATTTTAAAAAATACTTAAAAATTAAGGTGCGTCTTATAGTCCGTAACGTCTTATAAATCAGTAAAATATGGTAAATCCTTATATCAAAATATTACTTTTGAGTCACTGTTGCTATTGTATGCTGTAGCAGAGAAAGTTAATACAGCATAAAGCAAAATGTGTGCTTTTGTAAAGATTCACTGATTCATTATGATGTATAGATGTTTGCAATTAGAAGTCCCTTACACTGTTTGTAGAAAGCAGTAACAGCCAGACGTGGATAATGGATAATAACTTTCACATAAGACCAGTCAAAAATATTTATTAAGTTCATAAATTTTAAATTCAATTAGCCTTTCGATCTTCGATGAGAAAAGTTAGATAAATTCCATTGTGGCTTAATGATTATTATTTTAATTGATGTTTTATTATCTGGTTAAATGGAAATTTACTTCATTTGTTCTATTCCTGTATCTTAGTTTAATTAAAGAACTATAAAACCTGACATGGAGGAAATCCATACTTAAGTTCATTGGATTTCACATCTTAGGCTTTCATCTTCAGAGTAAATTGTTTTCAACATGGAAATGATGCTATTTAGAGAGTACAGTGGAACTTCTATAAGTAGAAATTCAAGGGAGATGCAAATAAATTCGAGTTATAGAGTCTTCAGTTACAGGACTCGTGATTTTTCTTATACGATTAATTTAACTGAATTTACTCCCAGAAACAGAGTATGATATACCTTGCTCTAGCAAAAAATTACAAAAGAACAAACAATCTATACTTTCATTATAACACATCCAATTAATCAAAGTAAACAAACGAAATAAAAAATAAAAGTGATAATATAGTGACCTATTGCAATAAAATTATTGACAGGCAAATTATTTTGTAGACTAATGTATTTATTCTTGTGTCAATGCAATGATTTGAGGAAAGTAGATTATACAGGGGATGATTGGAAAACATTAGCTCAGGATAGTGATATATGGAATTGTATGTCACAGGACTTTAAGTTAAGGGGAGAAACAAATAAAAATCAGTTCCAGATGCAATGTTTATTATATAATATAGTCTAGACTAAGTAGGCTATGTAATATGAAAATAACATGCAATGATTTATGTTTATGCTATCAAATAAAAATCCATTTAAATTAAAATCAAATCAAAGTATGTACATAATAATTAAGGGGCGATTTAAAAAATAATTAAAACAATTCTTGCAATAGTGGACCACTCACATTAATGTTTTTGTTCCGACGTTACTTAAACCACTTAAGTAAACATTCTAACTTAGGAAACTCTGGAATTCGTTGTCTTTTACTCGATTATTTAACTCATGTCCCAAATGGTAGTCAATGACCAATCACGTTTCAATGAATTTTGTTTTACAACCAATGAAAGTCGTGTTTCACTTCGATCTTTATCGAATTCTCTTTACCAGCTCCTGATTTTGTGATAAAGAAAGCTCCTCCTTTTTAATATTCTGAACAGGTCAGAGCATTATTTTGCAGTGACTGACTCTCCAACAAATACATTGAATATAGGAAATAATGAACAGATTCCTTCGACCTACATATTTGATATTTGTGTGTTCAATAATTGTGCTTCTAAATAACGATTTTACTGAGTTGTTTACTAAAAATAAATTAATACCATATAATTTTGGTTATAATACACAGTTTGATGTGTTTCATATTTTCTTCACTAAGGTGCATTCTTGCAATATTACGATCCTATTTGGAAATAAATAATATTATCAAGTTGCAGTAAATGAACAAATGAAACATAACCAAACATTTGTTATATGTTTACAAACATCGCCAATTACATTAAATATATACATATTTTAAATTACCGGTAACTATATTTAAATAATTATTTTCGAGTAAACAGCTTAATTTTATTCGTTAAATAGTCCTAACAAATACCACTCTTGATTTCCAAATCTTCCAGATAAATTGTATTTATCGATGATTTGGAAATCTCTCGTGATTTTGCTTATAATAAATTTTGATCGCTTTCAATTTTTATACAACAGACATGCCCCACTAAAAACTAAACTCGTGAAACGACGCCCTGCACCCTGGATGACTCTTTCAATTCGTAACTTGATGACTGATAGAGACGCAGCACATAAGAAATATAGACTCAACAAAACCGACACAAATCTCACTCAATATAAACAGTTACGTAACAAGACAAATTAAGCTATAAGAAACGCCAAACTTAGACATTTATACAACCTAACAAATACCAATACTTCAGAAATCTGGAAAAACTTGAATAGAATGGGAATTGGGACAAAAGACACACAGGTAGACAAATTACCTGTTTCCCTGGACACACTCAATAATCACTTCACAGGTATAACTACTACTCCAAAGGATAAAGAACAAACAATAAATGAATTATCACTGACAAATCAACCCGACAGAGAACATTTCCACTTCTCATATGTTACAGACTACGACGTAAAGAAAGCCATCATGCGAATAAAAACCAAAACAGAAGGAACTGACCGTATAATTATTACTTTACTGAATAAAATAATCGAAGCTATACTACCTACTATAACTCATATTTTTAACTCCTCACTACAAACTTCTACATATCCCTCATTGTGGAAACAAGCCCTCGTACGTCCACTGCCTAAAGTTAAAACGCCCTCAACCCCGAACGACTTTCGACCCATTAGCATTTTTACCTACTCTTTCAAAAGCTCTGGAACGATTAGTCCATAAACAACTGACTGAATACCTAAATGATTACAACCTTCTAGATCAATTTCAGTCAGGCTTCAGGACAGGACACAATACAAATACTGCTCTACTAAATATTTGCGAAGACATACGCGAAGCTGCTGATAATCGAAAACTTACCATTCTTACATTACTGGACTTTAGTAAAGCATTCGACACGGTAGACTTGGACTTATTGTTGCATAAACTTAAAAACCTCTTACTCTCTGATAGTGCCACGAAATGGTTCAATTCCTACCATCATGAGCGCCAGCAATCTGTTATAGGAAATCATACATTATGTTCTTCTTGGTCCTTCCGTAAAGCTGGGGTTCCACAGTGTTCGGTACTTGGACCTTTGCTTTTTTCAATCTACATAAATGACATATCTAACTCCCTAAAGCATTGCAAACATAATTTATTTGCAGACGACATGCAAATCTACATCCACACAGACAAATATTCACTAAATGACGCTGTTGCCAAAATTAACGAGGATCTTGACTCACTAATGACTTGGACAGTTAAATATGGACTGCAATTAAATCCTAAAAAGTCACAATCAATCATTATGGGTCATCAGAGACTATTATCTACAATTAACCTAAACACAGTTTCGCATGTGTCACTAAACGGAGTTCAAATCCCTTATAGTGAGACAGTAAAAATTCTAGGAGTATTTATTGACAAAAACTTAAATTGGAATACACAAATAAACCATACATGCAAAACAGTCTTCTCAATAATACATTCATTAAATCGTGTACGAAATTGTTTGCCATTCGCCCTTAGGAAAATGTTAGTAGAAACACTTGCAATGCCCCATTTTGATTATTGTGACACTCTTTTTACAGACTTAAATATTATTTCCACTCAAAGACTTCAACGTGTTCATAATTCTTGCGCACGTTTTATTTGTGGTATTCGCAAATTTGACCATGTTACACCGTCCCTGGGACAATTATCGTGGTTTCGTCTAAGAGATCGTAGAACTGTCCATTCCCTATCCCTTCTCTATAAAATACTTCACACATCATCGCCTAATTATTTATCACGCCGCTTCATCAGACTATCCGACACACATAATCTTGACACTCGATCCCATCAGCACATTGTCCTTTATATCCCGCCTCATCACACTGTATATTATTCATTATCTTTTACGGTGTCACTTACCAAAACATGGAATTCCCTTCCACCCTATGTCAGAGACTGTCAAACTATAACATCCTTCAAAAACAAACTAAAGAATTATTTAATAACAAACTAACTTATACACCTCACTGATAGTATTCTTTTAGCAATATTAATATACTTAATTATTTATGTAAATAATATTAAGAATAACAAATATTTTATTTATTTGTTTTAAATATTGTATAATCGTAAAATTAGTTTTCTATATCTCATTATTTTCCTGTTTTTTATATACACTAGACAGGGATAATTTAATATGTCTTGCTTGTATACATTTTATTATTAGTTTTAGTCTTAATTTTAACTAATATTAACTGGTTGTATTATAGATCGTAATATGTATATTAGATATTATCTTTTGATCAAATTTGTACTTAGTGTTTAATATTAGAGTTAATTAAGATTGTTATATTCTTATGTAATATATGTTTGTCCTGGTGAGTAGAAGAGAAGGCCACATGGCCTTAACTCCACCAGGCTAAATAAATCTAAAAAAAAAAAAAATTCTCAGTATTTCGGATTCTCTCTTCTTTTTTTTTATCGTTGACAGTGTACTAATGGGGAAGCAACATTATTCAGCGACATATTTATTTTTATTACTCTTCTTTACAACTTCTATCAGTTCTAACTTTTCAGAAAGACTCAATTTTTTTAAATTTTTGTTTGATAGCATTCATTTTAAAAGATTGGATTTTTTCCGTAACATGTGTGTTAGTACGTACAGTATTGGTGTAAGCCAGCAGAAAGCAAGATGCTAATTAAATTCTGTTAATAAACAATTATATTACAAATTAAGACTTCGGTTGTTGAGCTCAAAGGTATGACATAACAATAAAAATAGACAAACACAAATATACAACAATTAAACCACACCTGCTGAATACGTGTTGAGTCGACTTGCCCTACCTTTTCCTTGAATTACAGAGGCTATTCATTTACAAACTTCGAGACAATTGGGTGATAAAACGAAACATTTATTTCTTCGAGATACAGAGGTCAAATACATCTTTTCGAGTTATAGAAGGAGAAAAGTACTGAAATGCGTTAAAGGGAATGATGGGTGTTTCGAGTAACAGAGGTCTTATAATTCGAGTAATGTAGGTTTTTGGGCTTGAAGAAAAGCGAATGAGTTTTTTTTTTTTTTTTTTTTTTTTCGGGATAGAGAGGAATTCAACTTAACGAGGTTCGAGATGTATTATATTTGGACTTGTGCTACTTAGTCTTATCACAGTATTATAGGGAGATGTTCAAGATTGCAATCTGATCCATATAGGTCTACTTTTTCATACTATGCCGCATTTTAGTATTTTGCAGTCTTATGAAATGGCCAAAAAATAGCCATTTGTTTATAGCAAGATTTTAATATAATAAATATGAAAGTTAAAGTTAATAATTTTATATTTTAAAATTCTTTTAATATTTAAATATAACTTAAATAAAGAAAAACATCTAAATAATTAATTGTTGTTTATTTTTGAATAAAAATGTCTCAGTAACAATTAAAGAAATTGTATTATATAACAGTCTTTCTAAATAATGCTTTTTAAAATTGTGTCTTAAGTCATTGTTGTCTGAAATATAAAGCTTTCTGTTATAACTGTAATAGGAACACCTGCTTAACTTAATATTTTTAAATAAAAGTATACTAAATTCTGATTGGATGTTAAAAACAATTAACTTTTAACCAATCAAATTTAAACATGGTATTTAATGGACAATTAACCAATAGAATTTAAATATAAAATCATGTGATGTAATAATGTTCTTTAATATTATAACAGAATTACTCTAGTCAGTCTGCATATAACTTTCATCAAAGATAGAAGCTATAACAACTCTCCTGATAAAATGTGAAATTTAATACCAGAAGAGTAATTGATTTCAGACAAGAAGATAATATATTTAATTGACGGTGAAGAATAATATCACTTAAATTTACTTAATCTGCTGGGAACCTACAAAATGAATAAATTTATAACTAGTTCTACAAGAATAAGTTATTAGTGATTTTTAAAGTGTTGTCCTATCCTGTGTACCAACTTCGACCTTGAGAAGAGAATCCAGCTCTACCGAAAATCAAACCTAACCTGAACAAGTAATTCTTATTTATTATTTTGGGACACTATTCCTTCAAAATGTTACTACAACATCGGGCAATGAAGAGAGTAAGCTGCTTCAAAACATCGTCATAACATGGAAAGAGAATTACTTCTTCAAAATTGCGCCCACAACGTGGAAAATAATGAAGAACTGACTAAAATACTTCTTCATGTTTCATATACTATTAAGTACGCGTATACGGTCCAAATATCACATATGTAACATTGTAAACTACAGGATCTCTATAGCCATATCAAATATGAAAACGGTCATAATATGGGAAGTTACATTGTAATTAACATATTATATAGGTAGTAATAGTAGTTCATGTCACTCCTCTTGTAAGCATAGGGTCTTTATTAAAGCACGCCACCGGACTCTGCCAAATTCCTGACTTCATTCTAAATTTTCCTTTGTTGTTCAATTTCTGTTGTTACAGTGTTGCGCCATGTGATTTTTTGGATTTCTCAACCGAAGTCTAAACACGGCCGCGTTTTCCAACTTGTTATTGTTTTCATAACAACTATAAAAACTGAAAATCTACGGCTGTTAACTACAAAAACAAATGTCTGAATTATGTCTTTCGTTTCATAAAATTTCTGTGAATTTTCAGTTATTTTTATAAGTGTTACGCCGTAGCCGAGTGGTTAAGGCAGGAAGCCTTGGTGCAGAGCTACGGGACTTGCGCTGGTTCGAGTCTCCATGGGGGAAGAAATTTTCTCATGGTATTTCGGCCAGTATGGGACCGGTGCCCACCCAGCATCGTGAGGCATTTGGGTAGCTACAATAAGTAGCGGCTCTAGGTTGAGAAAACCAGCTATAACGGCTAGGGGACTCGACATGCTGACCACATGTCACCCCAACACTGACTGATGATCATCTGCCTCTGTGATTGACACATGTGGATATTAGGCCAGCAGCCGGCTGGTAGGCTAAGGGCCATCTAGAGAATTATTTTTTAGAACTTATTTATAGGTTATAGAACTCACATGTTAAAATAGATTATTTTAAGTCTAATATAGAGGATATTTTGATGCACTCGAAAATCCGAAAAAAAAAATGCACGAATTTTTCGAAAAATGGCTTAAAAAATCGAAAATTTTCCTGTCCCGCCAGGAGTTTATTGAAAACAATAAAACATTGGAAAACCGGTTAGTGGTTTAGACTTCGGTTGAGAAATCCATCCTTTTTCTTTTTCTAGGCAATCCCTGTGGATTCCATTCTAATGCTCTCTTAGGCACACTGTCTAGTTCTCTTCTGAGAGTGTCTCCAATCAATTTCCATTTGCGATAATTAATCTCTTTCCAAATCTCATCCTGTGATGTTATCTCATCGTCGTTTGATATGATTTTTGGCTATCAGATACTCAAAATAAATCTCGGGTATCTATTTATATGTATTTGCAATGTTTTATAATGCGATTGTTCCTTTCCAAGTCTCACACTCACATATGTTTCACATTACTACTAAATAGCCTTAATTTGAGTTGAGATTTCTTTAGGTCTCCTTATGGGTGACAATAGTGAGAATACAGCTTTTGATTTTATAATTCTAGCCTTAATATCTGGTCCTCCTCTAGTTCTGTACCATTGAGCTACAATCGCATTTCAGTTGCATTATTTACCACAGTCCGCTGTGCCTGCTGCTTTCTCCAGATACCGTAATTTGTTTTCTATGTCAGATAACACTAGTCAACAAATTTTACTTTTTTTCTGCAACTGGCATGGAAACAGCTAATCTTCGTGTTTTCCGGTGTGCTAATAACGAAAATGTTAATGAAAATGCAAGATTAGCTCTCGTTTTGAATTTATGCTAACTTCAAGTTATTGCTTTTATAAGTTTATGCACGTATTTATCTCGTTATCCCTCGGAGGAAGGTCACTAAAAGCGCAACCGATTTGCCTGGCGTATGTAGTTTTCTCCTGGTGATTCCTTGATTAGTATCCAGCAGTAATCAGATAACGTTGATGCTCTCCACTTTCCCTGGTATCTCATTTCCATGTCCGAAATTTACTGGTGGAATCATTCCCCGTGCTCGTCGCTTACAGCGCCACAGTTGTCAGAAAAAATTTCCAGGTGTGAATCTAAGAAATGTAACTTTGAGGACTTGCTGCAACCCAGTCTATCGTAACAGTGCAGAAGATTTACCACAAGATCCTTTATACTCCGTAGTTTTGTGACCTCTTATTTCCTATAAAGTTTGTTGACACTTGAACAAAGCCATCTCAAGCTAACTTTTCATCATGTGTCAGGATGGTGTTGAAATGCTTATCTTCGTACATTTTGCGTATCTGGGGACACATGAAAATCCCTCTTTTATTTTCTCCTCACTAAGACTTTGACAATTCTGGCGCAATAGAGAACTGCTTCCCCAGTTTTGGCCATGTCTTAACGAAGGCCCAATTTTATATGAAAAGCAGGGAGAAGCGAAATAAAAAAAACTTAAACCCCATAAAAAATAACAAGTAATTTAAAGATAAAGGCAAGAAGCTTATATTCTTACATGCAAGTGCTTCGCGCATAACATTGAGATCCTGGTTCAAGTAATTTACGCTTTGGCCAATCTTTCATTTTGTAATAAATTGCTTTGGCGCAGCTATCCCAGAGGTACATGAAGCAACAAAACTTGGTGTAGCTCTGTTGTTGCCCAAGTAAAAGGCCTACGCCTATGACTTTCAGATCCCCGGAAATCTGCTATTTAACCTTGTTATAGATAGTCCAATCACAGTAGCAGTTGTTTCACGTTAACATATTTTTTTTTTCATGTAAGGTCATTATGCAGCAAGACACACTTGGGACTTATTATTTTGGAGGAGTCGATGAACAAATTCTCCACTCATCACCTTTATAGTTAATGCCCATATATGTCATTAGTGTCTCTACATCGCTACAGAATATCAAGTTTTTTCACCTACGAAATAAAGGAAGGAATGGCATATGGTGGATACGGAACGCAGTCATATTTACCCCCCCCCCTTAACTTGGAAACGAGAGCTAATCCGAGCTTTTCATTGTCTTTTTATTCTTCAGCGTGGTCGACATACTTACAAAACATTTATTTCATTTCAGTTAAATTTTCACTATTGGTTAGTGTAATCTATGTTGCCAGTAAACCAACATAGTCGGCATATTGTTGTAAAGGTAAAAGTTTATTATTACAAACATAATGGAATAATAAATTTGAATTTAGAGTGGATTACATGTTTCTCTTTTGAACAAATTGTTCCAAATATGGCACAATATCTGGTCCAAGAATCATTTGCAGAAGTAAAAGCAAAACTTGAGTACAAATTCACACTGCCATATATTTAATAATAATAATAATAATAATAATAATAATAATAATAATAATAATAATAATGTTTTATTTATTCTGACAGAGTTAAGACCATAAGGACTTCTCTTCCACTCAACCAGCACAATTACAAAAAAAAATATTTGACAATTATAGATATACACTATACTAATTATTAAGAGTTAAATATATATTAAATGTAGTAACGTAGATTTCATATGCAAACAAAATTTTTACGATAATAACAATAATAATACTTACGATAATGATTATGATAATATTTACAAGACGATGAACTAAATTGATCTTACCTTTTAGATACCTACATAAAATTTGAAAACAAAATTACAAACCAGAAATAACTTATTCACTTGCCACAACAATTTATGTAAAAGTAGCTTTTGTTTGTTTTGTCACATTTCTCATGTACTCCCAACATTTTTTTTTCTGCTTATCGGAATCATGTCTGTCTTTTTGAAAACAATCCTTGGATAATTTGACCAAACAGAGATGAACAGACAGATAAATGAAGGAGGACAATGTATAACAGTGAGCTACATGATCTTCATGGGAAACCAGTTATAATAAGAAAAATGAAATATCGTAGACCGGGATGGGCAGGACGTGGCACGAATGGGTAATCAAAAAAAGCTTGGAAACTCTTTGTAGGAAAACCAAAGGATAGCGCTCAGTTGGTAAGCCAAGAATGGGGTGGGAAAATAACATTAACCATGATTTGAGAGAAGTTCATTATACAGGAGATGATTGGAAAACATTAGCTCAGGAATAAGGATGTATGAAGAGCTTATGTCCGCGCGAGCGTGAACCTACGGGTTCGATAGTGCCAGTGAGTTATTTATTATTATTATTATTATTATTATTATTATTATTATTATTATTATTTTCATCATCATCATCATATGATTTATCATCTTCTATTCTTCTTCTCTCTAAATTAATGTTCGAACCAACCTGCAAAAGGCTTGTAGACCTACAAAATTTTGAACCCCTAAACAACTCTGCAATGTGGAATGTTCATAAAAGCCTATAAATAGCCACTAGACTACAAATCACATTTACTTAAGCTGCATATGACTTTTCATTTCCTGGTAGAGAATTGTTATCGCAAAAGAGCAGTTGACATTTTAATTATAATATATTTTATTTCACTTTATTTTAGCTTATAATGATTATGGTGTTCATGAAAATATAAGACGTCAAGTAGGCTGTACTTAAAATACAATGAACAGACTGTGAATGTTATGCAATGTTTAAAAAATGAGTTTCACATTTGTAGAACTCTGACCTTGGAACCATATGTTATACAGTATGTGGGTAACTTTATGTCATACATACTGCATTTATTTAAGTTAATAAAATCATAAATTGCATCATTGTTCAGGTCAGTTCTGAATGACACCAATTATATATATATATATATATATATATATATATATAATATATATATAATATATATATATAATTATTTATATAAATATATCATATATATATATATATAGGAAAATTCGGGTAATGTGGACCATTCTGTTTGAGTGGACCCTGTTAATATCTTCTTTAATTGGTGCTGCCCTCGAATAGAAAATATTTTAACATCTTCCCCTCATCAGCTTTGACGGGTTCAAGGCCAGTTTTTCTTTTTTAGTCTTTATGCGAAGAAGGGTTTATTTGTGATATTTATGAAAATGACCACTTTAAAAGTTTTTCAAGCTAAGAATCAATTCTTAATTTCTGCTATTGAATATTACAAATGTTGAAAAAAAACTCCTTAATATATTATATTATGTAGATGCTGTTTTAATATACTGATGGGTTTGGTTTGATATATTATGTGAATTGGTGGCTGTATAAAATAATTAAACATAAAAAAGTAATTGAGTTATTGTGGACCCTCCACGAGGACCTGGGTCCACTTTACACGAATACGTATATTTTATCAATGAGGATGCTATTTGTAAAAACCATTCACTTAATTAATTTTATTTAATATCCTTGTAATTTTACTAAACCCAAAGACCGTCGCGTTCTGCAGTTGTATGACGTGTGAATGTTATAATCAACAATAATTTTTCAAAACATTAAATAAATATCAACGCATTTTAATTATGATCAGTCATAAATATTTTCAGATTAATCTGTGCCTGCCTGTATAAATTAATATAGTAAATCAACATAAAAATATATTAAAAACTAAGGTGGACTCTGGGATCCACTTTATCGGAATATGGAAGTTAAAGTGGACCTTCTTGTACTGTAAAAAAGTTTATAAATTATGAAGATGTTTCCATATTTGAATAAAATAACAATGCTATTTCATAGTTACAACACTAATGATAATCACTGTCATTAAACAAAATTCAAATTCCTTAAATAAAAGAAGAAAAACAACAAATTCAAAACAGGGATCCAAATTACCCGAAGTTCCTTCTATATAATTATATAGGCCTACGTATATTTTATCTAGCTATACATTATGTATGGGAAGTGGACTATTACTGACAAATGAAAGACTTTTAAAGAAATGGCTGAATTCAAATACCTAGGAATGATAATTACAAACAGAAATGAGGTGCTCAAAAAAATTAAATATAAGATAGATTCTGGAAATGCATACTACTGTATTGTGCAATACAGGGACTCTGTCGTCCCAGATTTTCTCAAAAAAGTTAAACTGAAAAAATATATAACTGTTATTCTACTAATTATATTATATGGATGCGAAACATGGTCTCTTACTTTAACAGAGGAGAAAAGATTGCGGATATTTGAGAATAATGTTCTTAGGAAAATTGGGACCAAAGAGAGACGAACAACCAGGTGAATGGAGAAGATTACTTAATTGAGTTACATTATCTTTATGCGAAACCAGATATAATAACAGTTGAGTCTCGTAAACTGTGATAGGAGGATGTATTTGTCACGAATAGGGACGGAAATAGAGGCATAGAAATTTCTTGTAAAAAACTGGAGAGAAATCGTGCAGAAGGTAAACCAAAAATGAGGTAGTAGAATAACATTAATAATGATTTGAGGAAGTATATTATAGAGAGGATGATTGGAAAACGGCACAGGATAGTGATGTGAGGAGAGATTATGTCCGCGCGATCATAAATCTACGGGTTGGATAGTGTCAGTGAGTTAGTTATATAGGCCTTCTGAATGATTTCTTTGTAGACTATTATGCCTATTATTGTTATGCTCTCTGCAGAGGAAATACCATGGATATCTTATTATATGATACAATACAATAGAATATAGCCATTGTGCATTCGATAAGTAATGACCAGTTGCATAATTATGTAGGCATATTAAAAATTAATAAAAATAGCAATAGTTTGGACATTAAGAGTATTTTGTTATAAAAGCAGCATAAGCTTAAAAAATCTCGTTATTTCTTAATATTCAGCGTTGAAAGTTGGTAAAAATAAGCTTCATATTATCTTCTATCGATAAGACAATAATTGGTACAACTAGTGACCCTGAAAATGACCAAAAATATTCTATAACACGGATTAAATAAAGCTCCAAACAGGAACTGAAATTCAGTGAAGGAAATGAAGAATATAGGGTAGACCCTACATATAGTAAGTAGAAACAAAACAAAAATCATATTCCTGTAATGACAACATTGTTGTATATCAGCGACCATTGTAATCTTGTAGTCTATTGTTGAGTAGTCTTTGTTATTTAAGTCTATAATATTGAAAGTCTCAAAATGAATACATTCACTGTTTTTCACATTTAGCAAGTAATACCACCCTAGAAAAACATATTCAGTAGAATTTGTTTAGAAGGTGGAATTGGGAAGTACTCAAACATCCACAAAATTCACCAGACAGGAGCTCTTGTGACTATAAAGTATTCACAAAGATCAAGGAACTACTACGAGGTATTCGATTTCAATCAAGAGTTGATATCATAAAGCTCTAGATCGATTAGATGAGAGGGACATCCAGAAATGGTGCTTCAGATGGATTGCGTCGTCTTCCAAGAATTTGGCAACGTATAGTTGACTAGGCAGGAGACTATAAATGAAATTCGTATTGTCAAAAGTAACCTAAATATATTTTTTATGATGTTATAGCACTGTTGACATTACTTATCGAATGTCCTAGCAATGTCCCCCTATTGTCAGAGGTCATTAAGAGAGTTCGTGGTAATGAGTATTTAAAATGCACATTAAAACGATAGCAGTTACACAATCATGAGTGGCTGTTACTCTCACTCCCTATCTCTACTTTTTCGTAAATCTCTCAACGTAGGTGCTTGGCTATTCATTATTTAGTCATCGTTATATTTTGGGTTGAATGGATGCCTTCCTATGGTTTATAGCAGTATTGCATGTTCTATGTTTATTTTAATATAAATTTATAGTAAGAAAATTAATTCTGATACATGCTAGAATTTACTGCCCAATATAAATTGTTCACACGACAGCTCTAAATAATAGACCGTAAGTAAAAATAACTCTTTGCGTCGTTACAAATGTTGCTTCATAAGGTAACATAACATTAAATGTGACAAGATACAAATGCGAACATGTTACAATTTTACCATTGTGAACATTTATTCAAATTTAATTGAAATGGTGTTTAATTCTATTCTGAAACATTACAAAACATGAACGTTTGCTCTGTGTATTTCATTTTTATTTCATTTTTTTAATTAAGCCATTTAATGAAACAGATGAATAAATGAAAAAAAATAATAATATTCATTTATTTTCTCCTATTAAAATTGCGACGAAAACATCTTACAGTTCAGTTGTATAGTAAACAAATTATAATTTAAAGCCCCATTTCGTTGTAGGAGATAAGTATAATATGTTGCATAAATATTGTAACTAAAGGTTATTAAATGTTGTCTTACTCCCGCTCGATCTCGTAGGCGAGAGCGGCTACGAGAGTATCATGTACCGGTAACAAGAACTCGAGAATAAGAAGTCCCAGGATTGTCGCAATGAGTACGAAGGATAAATTCATCAGTGTTCGTGCCACATAAGAAATGTTTACTGCATGTACGAAGTCATACATATCTCAACAACTTAAAAAAAATCATTATTTTATAAATAAACATTTATTTATATTTCGGCACTTGGTCTTGTACATGCATCAGATGAATCCTTGTCCGCCACCTATAGACTCAGAGGTCGCAACTGTTCATAGTGTAATTTCATGATTTGGGACATCTTCAAGTAGCATTAATTCCTTTGGACACACCGTGAACTTCGACCTCGAATAAAGCTGTTTCAGAATTCCATTCACTGTACCTAGCTGGTAGAAGCCATCTTCAGACATCTTCATCACAACTGCCAACACATTTCGGGAATCACCCTTTTTCATGTCGAAGTCAGGAATGGGAACTCGAACAGTACCTCTTAAATGGGCGGGAGGAAATTTGTTGTCAGAATTTAACGTCATTTTTGCCTGCTGTTTGAGATTCGATTTACAATTTTTTTTTTCCTTCAGCAGCTTTGTCCATATTGAAACAAATATTGCATTGAACCATGCTCCCGTAATCTTCTATACCCTCACCTTCACCATCTACAACAGCATGTCCACGGATCGAATCAAGTTTTCGGTCACAGTCTCGATATGCATGGACAGCACTGCAGTGGTTTCTTTCGAGCAGATACAGCAGACACTTGCTTTTTTAATGGGAATTAATCACTATGATGTTTAATTTATGGTGAAATTAAATGTTTCTTACCTCTCCTCATATAAATCTTCTAAGTAGATCGCGATTTCGAGACCATAACTATCTCATCTTCAGTACTTTCCTGGCGACTGATATTATGTCGATCGGAAGAAACTCTTCTTCTTCTTCTTCTTCCCTCTGTTGGTGGACCGATGAATCTGGATCAGGTCAAAATTTGCGAGAATTTCGAAGTTCATAAGTTTTTCTCTGTTTTTCTGAATGTGGATCTTTTCCCAAACCGTGAGTTCCTTTTGTTTGTCTATTTGTTTAAGTAGACTGGCTTTTGATTCAATTAAATGTTTTTCGGACCAAGCATGAGCAGCTACTGCTGACCTTTCCACTTCTCCATTTTTGATGTTTCTAAGATGTTCTTTCACTCTTGGTTTCAAAATTCTTTTCGTTTTTCCAATATAAATTTTGTCACAATCCCTGCATTTGATCTGATAATTCCTGATTTGTTTTCATTTTCAGTTCTTTCATTTTTATTGGTTTTAATTATCCTATTAAGGCTGTATTCATTCTTTGGTGCTAATCTTATATTAAACTTTTTTATTTATTTTTATTTATGGTGTTTCAATGGATGGTAAGTGAATTTCTTGAATTTTATTTTTTCTGTTTCTTTTAATAACATTTAATTGAATCAAAATCCAGTCTAATTAAACAAATACATAAACAAAAGGAACTCACGGTTTGGGAAAAGATCCACATTCAGAAAAACAAAGGAAAACTTATGAACTTCGAAATTCCCGCAAATTTTGACCTGATCCAGAGGTTCATCGGTCCACCAATAGAGGGAAGAAGAGTTTCTTCCGATTGACATAACATCAGTCGCCAGGAAAGTACTGAAGATGAGACAGTTATGGTCTCGAAATCGCGATCTACTTAGAAGATTTATACGAGGAGATGTAAGAAACATTTAATTTCACCATAGACACTTTACTTCTAGCGAGGAAGCCAGTAGGCTACACAATAATGGCAAAGTTTAAAAAAATAACGTTTTGCTTTTTCGGTTTTGTCATTCTATAAAATGCCTAGGAAACGTGTAAAATAATTTGTATTTCATACTCTGCCTACACATTTTAGTCATTCTAAACATTCCATCCATAGTAATTCTCTCCGAGGGCATGTCCTTCACAGCAATCATAGCATTTTCATGCTATGCTTGCAGCTTTACTAGGGAATTGTAGGTGTGGTAGCTCCCCATTGCTTTCCACACCGGTGAAGGATGATGATGATGATGATGATGATGATGATGATAAGGATGATGATGGCCATATGATTTCGGGGTCCGTTTGGGCTTTAAAGTTTTCCTGACATTTGTCTTACAGGTGAGGAAAAACCCCGATAAAAACCTCACCCACAAAACTGCCCCGACCGAGGATCGAATCCGGGCCCGCTGCGTAACAAGGCAGCACGCTACCTCGAGACCACAGCGGTTGCCTAGTCATTATACAAAATGTCATGTTTTCAAACTTTGCCGGTAACATATATAACTGAACTAGCAAAACAAGAATGAGGTGCAGGAAGAAATTAAACACAGGTTTAGGCCTAACGCTGCAAATATATGCTATTACATATGTATTACAATAACTCTTATCATTCCAACTTCTCTTAAAAAAAGTTAATCTTAAAGCATGACTATATCATCATCATCATCAACAACAAGGATTAAGCCATAATCATCTCTATAAAGAATGACTAAAGAAGAAATAAAAAATACAAATCCCATAAATATTAATATATTCAGTCAAATAAAAAGGCCTGTTCCGATCTCATTATAGGTCGAATTGGTCCTTCCATCTCTTCAATGGTCTTCCCAACAATTTTCTCCCTTTTGGTTTATAATTATACATTCTTCTTGGTATGCGCTGTTCATTCATTCGTAATGCGTGCTGAAGATAAGCATTTTGATAATATTTTATTCTTTCACAGAGATTAAAGATATAAGTTCTGTTCTTATATTTTCGTTTTTCTTTTTATCGGTCCTTTGGTATCCTGCTATTGCTCTCAACATCTTCATTTCTGCAGCCTTTGTTTACTATCTGCCTTTGTTAATGTCCAGGTTTCACATCCATAGATAAGAGATGGAACTGCCAATAGTTTGTAAATTTTTTTAAAAATATTTTCTTTTTGTAGTTTTATTTAATAAAGTACGTTTCATTGTGCCACATAGATAATTGAATCGTTGTATTTTAGCAGGACTACATAAAATAGTTATTGCCCCCGTTTTGTGGATGCGAACATGGTCTCTTATCACATTGCGAATATTTGAGAATCAAGTATTTAAGAAACATTTTAAACCAAAGAGAGACGAACAGACAGGTGAACGGAAAAAACTACGTAACAGAGAGTCATCTGATATTTAATCCGAAAATAAATCTAATAACAGTTAAATTTCTTAGACCGAGATGTGCAGTTCATATGGCACGAATGGAGAATGAAAGAAGGGGATGGAAATTTCGGAGGAGAATATATAACGAATATTTGAGAATTAAATTCTTAAGAAAACTACATATTAGTGAGTTCCATTAGGCTTGTATTAATTGCAAAAGATATGTAATAAGAGCAGTTACACCTAATAGACCGCGATGTGCAGGTCATGTGTGGCATGAATGGGGGATGAAAGAAGGGAATGTAAGCTTTTTGTAGGAAACCCAGAGGGAAAAGGCTCAGTAATTAGGCCAAGAATTAAATGTAAGAATAGCATGAGCTAAGGCCCAAGTGGTCCCTGAACATCATCTGGCCTTCATAACCATCATAATTCATAATCGCTTTAGATTAAGTATAGGATTAAGGACTGCCGCGGTGGTCTAGTGGTCATGCTCCTTGCCCGAGGGTTGCGGGTTCAAACCCGGCCGGGGTTAATTATTTTTTTTGGATGGAAAAATCCAAGGAGCAAGTCCTCCGGGAGGGACTTTAAGCCGTGGGTCCCGAGTCTGAAGATTTTCAGGCTCGTAAAAAGACCCTTAAGCCTGAATGAAAAGGCCTCTAAGCAAAATTTACCGAATTTTCCCGTCCTAGTACTACCTTGGTTTTCTAGATGTCAGTATGAGGCGGAACGCTGACCACGGACCACTCAACTGACATCTATACGAAAAGAAGTGTAACTAAATTAGTATGATTCAAATTCTTCCCTGTAGGGAGAGAGCGCCTAAATCTCTGTTAAGGGAAACATGGGCTTACAAGATACAAAAAACAATTAAGGACTGTCCTGGCGCGCACCACTATCATCATCACCACCCATCGGTGTAACGTAACTCCGCCTTCCAGGCTACCCAACCTCAGAACCGAGGGGAGAGAACCAGAAATGTCGAAACTACAACCTGGACGTTGAATAACAAATGCTTTGAGGAAGGTGAATTATAGGCCCACAGGGAATGATTTGGAAAACATCTCAGGGTATGGATTTATGATCTTCAAGTCTTCAAGTCTGAACAAAAAAGATATTTAAGCAAAATTTACCGATCTCAACGTCCTAGTAATACCTTAGTTACCTGTTAGATGTCTCACTGGGTCTGTATGTTGACCGCATGAAATCATTGACATCTATGGGCAAATAAGGTAACTAAACATTAACTTGGTCTAGTAACTCCTTAAAAAAGAGAGGCTATGGCTTAACAATGGGCTACGCCATTTTAGATAGATGGATATATAGAAAACTTTCGTTTGCGTGGTCATGAACCTTCGGATTCGATAATACCAGTGAGTTAGTTAGTACCTAACAGCTTTATAATATGGTCTGTAGCATTACTTAAACATTGTTCATTTTGTTTTTGTGAATGCACATCTTTTGTCTGCCTTTAGTAGGCAGGCCAACGTAAAATCGTAAAATTCATGTCTGTACGCCTCTGAATGTTGATATTGTAGTGAGATAGAGAATAGGCGGAATTAAGGGAGGCGTGTAATGAATTTTGAAGTTTCTTAATATCAAACTTTATACCTTTAAATAACCTATTTCTTTAAACAAATATATATGAGTATGTGTGGAAAACACTTAAGAAGAGGTAACATATAATTACATGGACTATTTAACTCATGCCCCAAATGGGAGTCAATGACCGATCACTTTCAATGATTTCAGTTTTACAACCAATCACAGTCGTGTTTCACGAAATATTTATCAGTGTTATATTTACCATATTAAAGAAAGCTCCTCCTTTTTAATATTCTGAACAGGTCTGACCATTATTTTGCAGTGACTGAGCCTGTGAGAAATACGGCTACCAGATTGTATATATAGTGCATGAATGTCAACACATGCCGCATGCGGGAGTTAATATAAAAACATTTGTAGCAATTGATTATACCACCAAAAAAATAAACCACTGTTTGCACTTTCTTAAATGTATTTTCTCCCAGGTAACAATCCAGAAAAATATAATTATCATATTTACATCATACGACATCAGAAATGAATTAATATACAGTTTGATGTGTTTCATTTTTTCTCCATTAGAGAGCATTCTTACAATATTGCGTTCCTTTGGCAATAAATAGTATGATCTGGTTGCAGTGATAAACAAAAGAAGCAGATGAAGCGTACCTAACGCTTCTCATTTGTTTTCAAACATCGCCGTTTACATTAAAAATATACATATTTTAAAATAACTATAGTTAAATAATTATTTGTGAGTAAGCAGCTTAATTTTATTCGTTAAATAGTCCTAACAAATGCCACTCTTTATTTCCAAATTCTCTAGATAAATTCACTCCTCACTTCGTGAGTCGTGAATTTATCGATAATTTGGAAATCACTCGTGGCATTACTTATGAAAAATCAGAGATGAAGTTTCTGAATTTAATTACCTCAGTCACCTAATATCTGATATAAGAAATAACACAGAGATAAAGTTACAGAAATACAATGCAATAAATGGAGTCATAAAAGGAATTTTGTCAACCGGAACCAAATTAAAATTACACAAAGTAACTGCTAAATCAGAACTGAAAGATATCAGCAAAATTTCGATACTAAATTCAAAAATCAAATCAAAATTGCACACGGCACAGACGAGATTTGTACGTCCACTCCTAATAGCACGACATTCACATGTATTAATCACAGAGGTAGATGATCATCCTGCCAGTATAGGGGTGACATGTGTTCAGCATGTCGGGTCCCCCAGCCGTTATAACTGATTTTCTCAACCTGAAGCCGCCGCTACTTATTGTAGCCATCCAAATGCCTCATGGTGCTGGGTGGACACCGGTCCCATAATAGCTGAAATTCCATGAGAAAATATCTTCCTCCATGCAGATCCGAACCAGCGCAGCAGAAGTCCCATAGCTCTGCGCCAAGGCATCTTGCCTTAATCATTCGGCTACGGCGCGGGACACGCCCACTCCTAAGTGTAATAAAAATGGACAAGCAAAGAAACGTAGATATACGCTTAAATTAAAAGTTCAAAGTATAGTTGAAGAAATTTAGAATTATGAAGGCAATTGGTTACATGTCCAAAGGCGCTTTCCAAAATTAGCATTGCAGTGTCAACCCAAATTACTTAGAGATAAAGGAATGCCAAAATAATTCAGATGCACTGACCAATCACATCTTGAGATCTCATAGGAACAGGCTCAAACGACCTAAACCTAAATAAGTTCATGATTATGATTGTTGTTTGCAGATGATCGAATAATTTTTGCAGGGGATTATTCTACCAGTTATATTATATGGGTGCAAAACATGGACTCTTAATTTAAGGGAGGAAAGGAGATTACAAGTATTTGAGAATAAAGTACTTAGGAAAATTTTTGGACCAAAGAGAGATGAAGAGACAGGTGAATGGAGAAGACTTCGTAACAATGAGCTACATGGTCTTTATAGGAAGCCAGATATAATAAGAACAGTTAAGTCTCGTAGACTGCGATGGGCAGGACATGTTGCACGTATGGGGAATAAAAGACTTGCATGGAAGCTTCTTGTATGAAAGCCAGAGGGAAAATGCCCAGTTGATAGACCAAGAATGAGGTGGGAGAATAACATTAACTGTGATTTGAGGGAAGTAGATTATACAGGGAATGATTGGAAAGCATTAGCTCAGGATAGGGACGTATGGAGAGCTTATGTCCGCGCGGCCATGAACCTACGGGTTCGATAGTGCCAGTGAGTAAGTAAGTAAGCAGATGAAGATGATATGAAATATATGATAAATAAACTAATGGGAGAATATAAAAAATGGGGACTGATTATAAATTTGCAGAAAACAGAATATATGTGTTTGGGAAAGGATGTGGATGACCTCATACTTGAAACAGGGAAAATAAAAAAAAAATGTGATTTTTTTAAATATCTGGGTCAATAATTACATGTTTAGGTACCTGTGAGAGATGTACAGACTAAAATTGCAATGGCAAAAAATGCAACTAAGACATTACATGGAATAATTTGGAACAAAAATGTTACAAAGGAAGCTAAAATGAAAATTTATAAGAGCATAATACAGAATATTTTGTCATATGGAAGTGAAACTTGGTCATTGACGGAATTACAAAAGAATGAAATTAGAACAGTTGAATTTGATTATTTTAGAAGAAGCCTCCAAGAAACCAGACAGGATAAAATAAGGAATGAATTCCTTTGGAGAGAAATGAATGTCACCACATCTGTTGTTAAGAGGATTGAAAATCAAACGCTTAAATGGCATGGCCATGTATAAAGAATGGAAAATGAAAGATGGCCAAAAAATATATACCAATGGTCACCCCCTGGAAGAAATAAACGTGGAGGACCAAGATGGGAATGGAAAACTTACGTCAGAACCATAATGGTTGATAGAAATTTGGAAGAGGGAGATTGGAATGATAGAGATAAATGGAAACTGAAGACGGCAAACCTATAAGTGGGGGAAAGCCGAAAAAGAAGAAGAAGAAGAATATTATGATGAAATACTTGTTCCTTCACCTGAAGTCTTCCCAGAGTATGAAAAACATCTGTTTTGATGCAGTGTGAGATAATGAACAGAAGTTGAGTGGCGAACAGTACATAGGATTTCTGCCTTGCTCCACTTGAGGCTATTACCTTAACAAGTGCTCTGACCTGTTCGTAAACAAGTAGCAATCAGTGTAGTTTATTGCACCCACTTTAGCATAATTCCTTAGAAAAACAAGATCCTATCAACTTCATAAAGAAATTGTATATTTTAAAATACTGCTGTTTCCAGAATATAGGACACCGTCTAAAAGTCAAGGACAATTGAAATGGTTGGTATTAACTCTATTAACTACATAAAGAAATTGCATATTTTAAAATACTGCTGTTTCAAGAATATATGACACTTTCTAAGAGCCAAGGCCTATTGAAATGGTTGGTATTACTGTATCAACTTCATATAGAAATTGTATATTTTAGAATACAGCTGTTTGAAGAATATAGAACACTTTTAAGAGCCAAGGCCAATTGAAATGGTTGGTATTACTTTATCAACTTCATATAGAAACTGTATATTTTAGAATAGGCCTACTGCTGTTTCAAGAATATAGAACACTTTCTAAGAGCCAAGGCCTATTGAAATGGTTGGTATTACTGTATTAACTTCATATAGGAATTGTATATTTTTCAATACTGCTGTTTCAAGAATATGGAACACTTTTTAAGAGCCAAGGTCAATTGAAATGGTTGGTATTACTGTATCAACTTCATATAGAAATTGTATATTTCAGAATACAGCTGTTCAGGAATATAGAACACTATTTAAGAGCCAAGGCCAATTGAAATGATTGGTATTACTGTATCAACTTCATATAGAAATTGTATATTTTAGAATACAGCTGTTTGAAGAATATAGAACACTTTTAAGAGCCAAGGCCAATTGAAATGGTTGGTATTACTGTATCAACTTCATATAGAAATTGTATGTTTTAGAATACAGCTGTTTGAAGAATATAGAACACTTTTTAAGAGCCAAGGCCAATTGAAATGGTTGGTATTACTGTATCAACTTCATATAGAAATTGTATATTTTAGAATACAGCTGTTTGAAGAATATAGAACACTATTTAAGAGCCAAGGCCAATTGAAATGGTTGGTATTACTGTATCAACTTCATATAGAAATTGTATATTTTAGAATACTGCTGTTTCAAGAATATAGAACACTTTTTAAGAGCCAAGGCCAATTGAAATGGTTGGTATTACTGTATCAACTTCATAAAGAAATTGTATATTTTAGAATAGGCCTACTGCTGTTTCAAGAATATAGAACACTTTCTATGAGCCAAGGTCTATTGAAGTGGTTGGTATTACTGTATCAAGTTCATATAGAAATTGTATATTTTAGAATACAGCTGTTTCAAGAATATAGAACACTTTTTTAAGAGCCGAATGGTTGGTATTACTGTCTAGGAAGCAGATGACAGATGACATACAGAGAGTTATGTGACGCAGTCTCTCAAACTTACTTTATTTTGTATTAACCATACGTTACTTCTCATGTCAAAGTTACTAGGTTATCCTCAGGGGAGAGAGTGAACCCCGTTTCAAACAATAATAATTACTAACTTACCGTTGAAAAGAAATTTTTCGGATAAAGTTTTCAACCCTTACCACTATTTTTTTTTTTCTAAGACCAAGACAGATAACAGGCGCATGCGTCAACAGATGAAAGTGGATACATTTTTTAATCACGCAGTGCTGTCAACAAACACACCGATATTTATATAATTTAAATATAAAGTATTGTCCCGCGCCGTAGCCGAGCGGTTAAGGTAGGAAGCCTTGGCGCAGAGCTACGGGACTTGCGCTGGTTCGAGTCTCCATGGGGAAGAAATTTTCTCATGGAATTTCGGCCAGTATGGGACCGGTGCCCACCCAGCATCGTGAGGCAATTGGGTAGCTACAATAAGTAGCGGCTCCAGGTTGAGGAACCAGCTATAACGGCTGGGGGACTCGACATGCTAACCACATGTCACCCCTACACTGGCTGTTGATCATCTACCTCTGTGATTGACACATGTGGATGTGAAGGGCCAGCAGCCGGCTGGTAAAAGGGCAACCGCTGAAAAGTGGAAAGACCCTCAATCGGAAATATAAAGTATTTTTAGGCCTTAAAAACTTAAAAGCTAACCTAACCCAATTTAAGTACTCTAACCTGTAAATAGAATGGCAGTGTATGTACCCCATCGTACCGCATGAGGATATGGATGCTCCCTAGCGGGAGTTTTTTAATCAATATAATTTAGCTTGTCTTATTTACCTACATATGTCAAAGACTGATGTGCGGTTAGCACATCGTCTCAATGAGGCATCTAGTAGGAACTAAGGTGTTATTACTCGGATGTATGAAAGAAATAATGGAATATTAAAAATATTTCTAAGTGCCCAAAATATTGTAGAATATGAACAAACTCATACGTAACAAATAATTGTTATTTATTTTAATTAAAAGTAACCTTTATTTTTCATAATTAGTGACTAAATTATATTATAACTCAAAACATGTATTTTGTAACCCCTGTATATAGTGAATTCACAATTGCTTGTTGAAATAAAATTGACAGAGATTATTTTACTCTCATTGTGTAAAATATATCATTCTACAATTACGTCAATTACCGACATGATACCATATATTTTAAGTACAATTATTAAATATAGAAACTCCAAATTTGCTTTATATCTATAGCCAGAAGACGAACCAAAGAGGGATCCAAATTTTCTGTTAGAGAGATTGAAACTTTTATATATGATTTGAAATCGGCCGCGGTTGGCTAGTCGTCATGTTCCTTGCCTCTAGTTCAAAGGTACGCGGGTTCAACCTGGGCCGTGGTAGATGTACAGTATGTTATTACGATGGAAAAATCCGAGGAACAAGTCCCCCAGGAGGGACTTAAGCGATGCATCCCGAGTCTGAAGATTTTCAGGCTCGTAAAAGAACCGCAAACCTGAATAAAAAGACATCTGTGCAAAATTTACCGATCATTTCCCATCCAGTAATACCTTAGTTATCCACTAGATGTCTCATCGAGGCGCTAAGCCGATCCCCTATCACTCGCTGACATCTATGGGTAAATAAGCGTAATTAAATTAACTTGGTCAATAAGTTACCGTTAGGGGGCGCCTAATCCCGGCACAGAAAGAAATAATTTGAAGAGAAAAGTAGTGTCTTACTATCTTCTTCACTTCCTGGTCCGTCCGAGTTTCCATTGTGAAGAATACGAGTAATATGTTTTCCTCTGATCGCGGTACCAACGCTATGCAGAGTAGACCATTGGTGGGGCTGCCACCTCGAAGCTTTAGGTCCAGCTCCTGGATGTACTAACCCCATCTAGAGGGTTGCCACTTCCGCCAGATCCGCCGTGATGAAGGACTCCTTCTGCGCCGAATCTGCCGTTGAGGTCTTCACCGTAACCCTGGCTAGGGGCCCTTACAGAGTACTATCAGTCGGAGCCAACTGAACCCTGGTTTTTTAACGAGGTTGTTACTCCTCCCCCTCCTCCTTTCTCATCCGGGCTTGGGACCGGCCATGGGTGTCTCACTATCTGAAGGCTAATATGAGTTATTTTGATTAGTTTGTTACGTCAGTTACCTATCGAAACTCTGGAAGATATTGAATATAACGATGTTTCGTGACGGGATATTAAATATATCCATATGTTAAGACTACAACTGTCATTGCTTCGTCTACAAGATCGTAGAACTATACATTCCCTATGCATTTTCTATAAAATATTACACACATCATTACCTTATTATTTATCACACCGCTTCACTAGGCTCTCTGATACACATAAATTAGATACCCGATCCCTTGAGCACATTGTCCTTTATATCCCTCGTCATCACACTAAACCTTTTACAGTTTCTCTCTTGCTAGAACATCGAATTCCCTTCCACCCTATGTCAGAGACTGCCAAACTTTATCATCTTTCAGAAACAAATTGAAAATAAAATTATTAACAGAAACAACTCACTGATATTACTTTTTTGAAATTAATATTTTTTTCATTATTAAATAAAAATATTTTTAAGATTTGTCAACATATTTACCTAATGTCTTGTACAATAAGCGATAGATTAATTCATTATAGTTTATTACTTTCTTTGTATTTTTTTCTTCTTTTCTTTTTTATATATAGTAGATTCAAGCTGTTATTCCTTTCTGTACACATTCTCTCATAAGTTTAATTTTAATTGTATTTCATTTTATTGTATTATTAGACAATATTTTCATTATTATTCAATTTGGCAGATAATTAATTGTTTAGTATGTATTATTATTGTATTTTTTTTGTATTTATATGTAACACATGTTTGTCCTGGTGAGTGGAAGAGAAGACCACATGGCCTAACTCCACCAGGCTAAATAAATCTGTCCTAAATTCTAAATCTATTCTAAGACTTTGTGTTGAAGTTACCGTTGTTATTGTTGTCAATTTCAGAACACATAAAATTAACTATGTCATTGTATTTTTGGCGGATATTATGTGGCCTTGAGTTTGGCAAAGATAGGCGTTTCACATGTAAACAATGTACTCAGATAAAGAACGACCTTGCCAAATGGTTTTCGCGATAAGCTATATTGTTTTGCATAAAAAAACTCCATGAATATCTTCTGCACAATAAATCGCCTAGAACACCAACATATGTTCTTCCATGTACTATGTGAACAATTAATAGACTATAATTCGCGAATATAAAATAATATGTTCTGGTAAATAACATTTTTGAATCGAAAGTATTTAATTAAAACTTAGGCCCCAGTTTCCATCCATAATATTCATCCATAGTAATTCTGCCCGACTGCAGGTCCTTCACTGCAATCATAACATTTTCATGCTATGCTTGCAGCTTTACTAGGGAATTGTAGGTGTGGTAGCTTCCCGTTACTTCCCACACCGATGAAAGATGATGATGGTAATGATAAGGATGATGATGATGGCCATATGATTTCGGGGACCGTTTGGGCCTTAAAGTTTTTCTGACATTTGTCTTACAGGTGAGAAAAAAACCCGATAAAACCCTCACTCAGAAAAACTGCCCCGACCGGAGATCGAACCCGGGCCCGCTGCGTGACAAGGCAGCACGCTACCTCGAGACCACAGCGATGGACGATCCATAATATAGTCTATAATAAATAATTCATCCTATTGACATGAGTTATATGTTTACAAAAATGTAATCTTATGCGAGTCTAAAATACTTAATATTATATTAAGATATCTCAGCAATATATCAACACGCACACTTTATTGAGTATCGGCAACTCCAATGAATTGGGACTGGAAGGAAACTTCAATAAAACTAATATATGACCACACATAGGAATACATTCTATAATGGAAATTGACAGTTATTGACAAATGTAAGGTTCTTTTAGGGTTAATATTGCTAGTACTATAATTAAAATTAAGAACCCGAAAGTGTCTTTAATGGAAAAGTAAGAATGAAAGGGAATTTTATCAATATTTCTATTTAATCCTATAGGATTATTTGATCCTGTTTGGTGTAAGAATAATAAATGAATTATTACTATTGCTACGATAATAAATGGTAATAGAAATTTTGAAGAAGAGAATACATTTAAATACCTAGGAAGAAGTGATATGCACAAGGAAGTTAAATATAGGCTCAATTCTGGAAAATATGCTATTATGTATTGCAAAGGACTTCTGTCATCTCTACTACTCTAAAAAAATAAAATAAAAACGTTAAACTGAAAATATCGATCTATCCAATGGCTGATTGGCTCATATTCTGCCTCCAATCATTTCTATTTTGCGCAGCAAGCCTCCAGTTGCGACACTTAAGTAGGTTTGCAACATCTTCCTTAATACCATCCTCGCATCTTTTTTTTCTTTTTCTTTTTTTTTTCAGTCTTCCAACTCGTGTATTCCCCATAAAACTTGCTGTAAGCACCTTTTTTGGTGCTCGGTCAGTTGACAGCCTTTGTACCTGGCCAGCCCATTCAAATTTCTTTAATTTAATAAAAATGACAAACTGAAAATATATAATATTATTCTTCCAGCTATATTAAGCCTATATGGATGCGAAACGTAGACTTTTACTTTAAGGGAGTATAAAAGATTACGAAAATTTGAGAATAAAGTTACCTTCTTCTTCCACCAAGTGATACCCATTCTAGTATTCTTCCTAGGAATCTGTCTTCTAGTGGTTATGCTCCTTGCCTCTGGTCCCGAGTGTCGCGGGTTCAAATCCGGCCGGGGTCGATGGATTTTTTAGGACGGAAAAATCCAAGGAGCAAGTCCTCCGGGAGGGACTTTAAGCCGTGGGTCCCGAGTCTGAAGATTTTCAGGCTCGTAAAAAATCCTTAAGCCTGAATAAAAAGGCCTCTAAGCAAAATTTACCGCATCTTCCCGTCCTAGTACTACCTTGGTTTCCTAGATGTCAGTGTGAGGCGGTGCGCTGACCACCGACCACTCAAAATGACATCTATACAAAAACAAGTGTAACTAAATTAACATGGTTCAAATCTTCCCTGTAGGGGGAGAGCGCCTAAATCTCTGTAAAGGGAAAAACATGGGCTTAAAAAAAATAAATAGATAAATTTATACACATTTAAATTTATATATTAATATGTAATATATAATTAATATTAGCCTATATACATTAATATCGTTTTATTGTAAACCTAGTGGATCGAATACATTTTTTGTTTGTCTATTTTCTGCACGCACATAAATATCAGACGATTTACCGACTCTGAAGCATGCGAGATATAATTGCCCATGAGAGAAGCAATCGACTTGTAAATTCAAATAGCACACTCGCAAATATTGCTCTTGTGCTTTATCGATAGTCATGGCGAATGCAAGAAAATTGAAGTCGTTTGAACTGGAACACGCGCGTATTCGAATGCAACGTTGTGTGAAAATTCCAAGTGAATCGACCGACTACTTTACGAGCACAAACATATGTATAGTGAATTTTTATAAATGTAAAAAAATAAGATACAGAAGCACGTAGCGGTATGCTTTTTTCCAGTGCCAAGTTGCCAGCCTGACGCCTAACCCCCAGACACGGAGGATCTGGGTTTTTTTTTTTTTTTTTTTTTTTAGGGTTTTACTCCTAAATGGTAAGGCCATGTACAAAGAATAGAAGATTAAATATGACCAAAAAATATTTACTAATGGCTACCCCCTGGAAGAAATAAACGTGGATAAAATTTAAAAAAAAAATTAAATATCTTAACGAAACCATTTCTAGAATAAATCCTTAGAGTAAACCCCCACCAAAAAGGGCATCCCGCATAATGCAAAGTTGGAAATTATTAAACAAGTTGAAGTTAAAGGTATTTGAAAAGAAAGATTGCCCATAAAACGAATGTCCTGCAGACCAGGATGGAAATGGAAAACTTATGCCAGAACTACAATGAATCATAGGAATTTGGAAGGAGATTGGAATGATAGAAATAAATGAAAACTGGACTGCAAACCTATAAGTGGGGGAAAGCAGAAGAAGAAGAATAAATAAGAACCAGATTTTCGTCAGGACAATGTAATCATAAGTATTGTGGAGTAACGTGGCAAACAATTGCCCAAGATACATGTATATGGAGAAGAGTTGGAGAGATCATCTTGCAGTGAATTTGACAATAGTTGTTGATGATGATGATGAATGATGTGTTAATGACAATGATGATGATTATAATCCAATTGTGAACATTAAATGTTTAGGTCAATACACTTAATTTAAATTGCCTTAAACTTGAGATACAGGTCTGAAAGACCCGTGTACTTGTTAAATATGACATTGTTATTTATATAGTAGCAAAATGGATGTTGCAATTAAGTTTGCATTCCAGTAGCTAGACAGCTGAAAAGTAATTTAAAACTGCTGAAGGCTGTAAGATTCAAAAAAATGGAATGACTTAATGAAGCACGAAATCACGCTCTTGTATCATCGCCTAAAACACGAGTGAAAATATAATTTTGGAGCCACACTCATGGGGAAGGATGACAAGTCACATGTAACTAAAAATTCTTCCTTTAGCTGTTCGTGACGGTAAATTTGAAGAATGTTCTGCGTGACTAAGCGGGAGTCCTCCACATTATTTCAGTGTTTTAAATAACCTGTTTTATATCTTTCCATGTCTACTCATATATACACATTACAGTAGAAGCCAAATTTAGGTACGAAGCTATCCCACTGATTACCAGTAATAGGGTGAAATGGGAGAATATCGATTACTTTAGCAATTAGTCGAATTTTTTATATACATATTTTCAATGCTTGCACATCTTTCTGTGTGTAAAGTTTTATTTTCTTTCTCCACTCGTCTCTATTCATCCACTCCATGAACTCCAGTCCGTAAGAGGCGTTCGATTTTAAACTTGCTTGTAAGGTGATGATGATTTTTTTTGCGCGATACTGCGTTTTGTCGTATTTACAGCAATGGGGACCATGATTAAAAGTTCAACTTCCTACATTTTGGGGTTGACAACCTAAATAACTATACTGTAATAAATCCAGAATGGGTTGAAGCAAGGGGATACACTCTCTCCTCTACTATTTAATTTTGTACTAGAGCATGCCATCAAATCACTAGAGGATGAAGAAGGCCTACAACTCAGTGGTATTAATAAGTTGTTAGTTTAAGCCGATGATTTAGTACTATTAGCCGATAGCGAGGAGATACTAAAGGACAACACGCACACACTATTGTGTAACACCAGGAAATTAGGACTGGAAATAAATATCAATAAAACTAAATATGTGGTCACACGTCGAAATACATTATATAATGGGAATGGACAGCTAATGAAAAATAAGGGAAATTTCGAGGAAGTTGCTGAATTCAAATACCTAGGAACAATAATAATCACAAATAGGAATGAGATGCACAAAGAATTAAACATAGGCTCAATTCTGGAAATGCGTGCTATTATACATTTCAGAGACTTTTGATGTCCCAACTCCTTTAAAAAAACGTTAAACTGAAAATATATGAAACTATTATTCTACCAGTTATATTATATGGATGTGAAACATGGAATCTTATTTTAAGGGAGGATTGGAGATTACGAGTATTTGAGAATATCCTCACTTATTCATCAATCAATCATTTAGGGTGAATAATTATAGGATTAGGTTATATTTTTGGTTATGACTATATATCTTTTGGTCTTATTATGTTAAGATTATGAATTTGTGTCTTAATAATTCTTTAGGAAAATTCTCAAATGAGCAAAACATTTCAGCATAAGGATATTCATAAATACACCTGGACGTCCCCAGATGGAGAAACTCGGAACCAGATAGATCATGTATTAGTGGATAAACGCTGGCGCAGCAGCATCATCGATGTTAAATCAGTTAGAGGGACAGACTGCAATTCGGATCATCATCTGGTCAGAGTGAAAATCAGACAACGGCTATCGCTTATGAGAGGAACAAATGCTAAAGATGATTCTGAAAAATTTGAATTAAAAAACTTGAAAAATGATCAAATGCGGCAAGAATACCGAATCAAAATTGCTAATAGATTTGAAGTACTGGGATCTTCAGTTGACAATGTGACAAACGAAGAAGAAACTGACATAAATAAAGAATGGGAGGCTATAAGAGATACTATTAAATTGTCAGCATCAGAAAGCATTGGTTGTTTAAAAAAGAGGCAAAACAAGAAATGGTTTGATGAGGAATGTACCGACATTGTGAAAGAAAGAAAGCTAGCAAAATTGAAATTGTTACACGAGCCAAATGAGGTAAATTTAGAGCAATTGGGTAGTATTAGACGGGAAACCACCAAGTTACTAAAGAGTAAAAAGAGGGAATATTTGAGAGAGAAGATTAATGATCTTGAAATGAACGCAAAAAATAGGAACATTAGAGAATTATATCAGGGAATTAGTATAGAGAAGAAAGGGTTTCAGACTAGAACAAACATAATTCGGAATGAAAATGGGGATATGATTGCAGATTCCAGGAGTATATTAAATAGATGGAAAAGTTACTTTAATCAGCTATTACATGTACATACAGAACAGGACATTGTGGAGGATAATTTATAGACGGCAGAAATGCTAGTCGCAGAGCCAAATGCATTAGAGGTTGAAATGGCGATTGAAAAATTGAAGATGTATAAAGCATCAGGTTCGGATGAGATCCCAGCAGAACTGATAAAATCAGGGGGAGAAAAATTGATGGACAAGATACGCTGGTTGCTTAGTATGATTTGGGAAAAAGAAGCTATTACAGATGAATGGAAGGAATCAATTATCGTACCAATTTATAAGAAAGGAGATAAAACTGATTGCAACAACTACAGGGGCATCTCATTACTTTCAACTTCGTACAAAATTCTCACAAATACATTAGTAAGCACACTTACTCCCTATATTGATGACATTCTAGGAGATCATCAATGTGCATTTAGAAGAAACAGGTCTACAACAGATCAGATTTTTAGTATAAGACAGATTTTAGAAAAGAAATGGGAATATAATGGTACTGTAAATCAACTGTATGTAGACTTCAAAAAAGCATATGATTAAATTAAGAGGGAGAAGTTATATAGTATCCTGCTGGAGTTCGGAATTCCTAAAAAGTTAGTTAGACTTATACGAATGTGTCTAAATGGCACAAAGAGTAGGGTGCGTTTAGGCAAACAGTTTTCGGACTCTTTTGAAATCCAGAATGGGTTGAAGCAAAGAGATGCACTATCTCCTCTACTATTTAATTTTATACTAGAGCATGCAATTAAATCTTTAGAGAATGAGGAAGGCTTACAACTCAATGGTATTAATAAGCTGTTAGTTTATGCTGATGATGTAGTATTGTTGGCCGATAGCGAGGAGATACTAAAGGACAACACGCACACACTATTGAGTAACACTAAGAAATTAGAACTGGAAGTAAATATCAATAAAACTAAATATATGGTCACATGTAGGAATTCATTATATAATGGAAATGGACAGCTAAGGACAAATGAGGGAAATTTTGAGGAAGTGGCTGATTTCAAATACCTAGGAACAATAATGACAAATAGGAATGAGATGCACAAAGAAATTAAACATAGGCTCAATTCTGGAAATGCGTGCTATTATGCATTGCAGAGACTCTTGATATCCCAACTCCTTTCAAAAAACGTTAAACTGAAAATATATAAAACTATTATTGTACCAATTATATTATAAGGATGCGAAACATGGACTCTTACTTTAAGGGAGGAAAGGAGATTACAAATATTTGAGAATAAAGTACTTAGGAAAATTTTTGGACCAAAGAGAGATGAACAGACAGGAGAATGGAGAAGACTACATAACAATGAACTACATGGTCTTCATAGGAAACCAGATATAATACGAACAGTTGTCTCGTAGACTGCGATGGGCAGGACATGTTGCACGTATGGGGAATGAATGAACTACATGGTCTTTATAGGAAGCCAGATATAATAAGAACAGTTAAGTCTCGTAGACTGCGATGGGCAGGACATGTTGCACGTATGGGGAATGAAAGACTTGCATGGAGGCTTCTTGTAGGAAAGCCAGAGGGAAAACGCCCAGTTGGTAGACCAAGAATGAGGTGGGAGAATAACATTAACTATGATTTGAGGGAAGTAGATTATACAGGGAATGATTGGAAAGTAGTAGTTCAGGATAGGGATGTATGGAGAGCGCATGTCCGCGCGGCCATGAACCTACGGGTTCGATAGTGCCAGTGAGTAAGTAAGTAAGTATGGGGAATGAAAGACTTGCATGGAAGGTTCTTGTAGGAAAGCCAGAGGGAAAACGCCCAGTTGGTAGACCAAGAATGAGGTGGGAGAATAATATTAACTATGATTTGAGGGAAGTAGGTTATACAGGGAATGATTGGAAAGTATTAGCTCAGGATAGGGATGTATGGAGAGCGTATGTCCGCACGGCCATGAACCTACGGGTTCGATAGTGCCAGTGAATGAGTAAGTAAGTACTTAGGAAAATTTTTGGACCAAAGAGAGATGAACAGACAGGTGAATGGGGAAGACTACTTAACAATGAACTACATGGTCTTTATAGGAAACCAGATATAATAAGAACAGTTAAGTCTCGTAGACTGCAATGGCCAGGACATGTGGCACGAATGGGGGATGAAAGACGTGCATGGAAGCTTCTTGTGGGAAAACCAGAGGGAAAACGCCCAGTTGGTAGACTAAGAATGAGGTGGGAGAATAACATTAACTATGATTTGAAGAAACTAGATTATACAGGGAATGATTGGAAAACATTAGCTCAGGATAAGGATGTATGGAGGACTTATGTCCGCGCGGCCATGGACCTGCAGGTTCGATAGTACCAATGAGTGAGTGAGTAATAAAATACTATACTGTAATATTACATATTACAAAACGCGTGTGGGAAATAAAACCACTGCCCTCTATGTATCCTACATACAATGTATATACAAGAAATATCCAAAAGGTAGTGTTAATAGACATTATACGAAACAAATCACTGCATTTTAAATTAACTGAACTTTATTTGAAACAATATTAAACAATAAATACGTACTTGCGGCCATGCTATTAATAATTGTTCTCAAGGCCTCGTGTCGTTTTAACTAATAAACATTGCCCACACAGTTAACGTCGATTATTTATGATGAACGCAAATATTTTCAACAAAGATGTTATTATTTTACTATTATTTATTATTTTTAAAACACCATCGCGCAAAAATAATGTACAACGCACGTTTGTGAAGTGTTTTACAAAATTTCGGAAATTAAAAACCTCGTTATCCCTCTGCTTTTTAAACATCTTCCTCGCTTCTGTAAAAACCACTTCCCAACCTCTATCGTAATATACCATTAATGAACGTTCGTATAAATAACAAATATAAAAAATGTTATTCCATCAGGGTCGAACACGAGATGTCCAGGTTCCCAGTTTTAATAACCCTAATTCTACGTGAAAAAAAAAAAAAAAAAAAAAAAAAAAACCTAGCGCCAGTAGCTGTTTGTTGCCAGTAGCTTGCAAGTTGCTGAGGAAAATAATGTTACCTTATGAAGAAATCGAGGAAACTTAGTACATGACTTTTTTTTACAACCAAAAATGTCTTTCCTTCTTCATTGAAAAAAGTGCTTGTCTCAACATTGATTATGCCGCATTTCGACTATTGTGACTTGATCTTAACCCACATGAGTATCACATTCTTACAAAGACTGCAACGAGTTGATTTGTCTCTGCTTCTTAACAACACTTTGTCCACCTCATCACCCCTTTATATTTCTACTCGTTTCTAGCCATTATCTTCCCAACATAACTTAAACACACGTTAGATAGAAAATTTAACTCTAGCTGTACCTCTACATCGAACATCTCACTATTCCTCATCCTTCCTTGTTTCAGCCACCCGACTCTGGAATTGCCTCCCCTCTTGTATAAAGGACTGCCCGATTCAAAAGCAGTATATATATATATATATATATATATATATATATATATATAACCATGTTCTAAATATAGTTTTATTATACTTTTATATCTATAATTTGCACTTTCTTTACTAAGCCAATTATTTTATTAAATTATAGGCTATTATTAACTAACTAACCCACTGGCACTACCGAAACCATAGGCAATGGCCGCGCGGACAAAGGCTCTCCATATATCCATATCCTGAGATAATGTTTTCCAATCATTCTCTGTATAATCTACTTCCTTCAAAACACAGTTAATGTTATTCTCCCACCTCATTCTTGGTCTACCCACTGGGCGTTTTCCCTCTGGTTTTCCTACAAGAAGTTTCCATGCATATATTTCATTCCCCATTCGTGCCACATGTTCTGCCCATCGCAGTCTACGAGACTTTACTGTTCTTATTACATCTGGTTTCCTATAAAGATCACGTAGCTCACTGTTATTTAGTCTTCTCCATTCACCTGTCTGTTCATCTCTCTTTGATTCAATTTTTTTCCTAAGTACTTTATTCTCAAATACTCGTAATCTCCTTTCCTCCCTTAAAGTAAGAGTCCATGTTCCGCAACCGTGTAATATAACTGGTAGAATAATAGTTTAATATATTTTCAGTTTAACGTTTTTTAAAAGGAGTTGGGAAGTCAAGAGTCTCTGTAAGGCATAATAGCACGTATTTCCAGAATTATTATTATTATTATTATTATTATTATTATTATTATTATTATTATTATTATTATTATTATTATTATAAATATTAATATTTTTATTTAATTTTCATCTGTATATTGTGTGTCCACCGCTGTGGTCTCGAGGTAGCGTGCTGCCTTGTCACGCAGCGGGCCCGGGTTCGATCCCCGGTCGGGGCAGTTTTTCTGGGTGAGGTTTTTATCGGGGTTTTTCCTCACCTGTAAGACAAATGTCAGGAAAACTTTAAGGCACAAACGGTCCCCGAAATCATATGGCCATCATCATTATCATCATCACCATCATCATCATCCTTCACCGGTGTGGAAAGCAATGGGAAGCTACCACACCTACAATTCCCTAGTAAAGCTGCAAGCATAGCATGAAAGTGCTATGATTGCAGTGAACGACCTGACTTAGGGCCGAATTACTATGGATGGATGGTATATTGTGTAGGCTTACTATTAATCAAGTTGTAGATAATTAACAATTGTTATTATATGTATAATTGAATAGTTGCCCCGAAAAGTGATCTAACCCCCAGACTACAAATTGTTGGAAAAACGAAAAAAAAAATGTATAATGTTCATTTTCAGTCTATTGCCTTTATTATATCATATACAGTTTAATATCTCAACATATTGAAAACATATACAGCCAATACTTACTTACTCACTGACACTATCGAACCCGTAGGTTCATGGCCGCACGGACATAAGCTCTCCATACATCCCTATCTTGAGCTAATGCTTTCCAATCTTTCCCTGTATAATCTACTTCCCTCAAATCATAGTTAATGTTATTCTCCCACCTCATTCTTGGTCTACCAACTGGGCGTTTTCCCTCTGGCTTTCCTACAAGAAGCTTCCATGCAAGTCTCCCATTCCCCATACGTGCAACATGTCCTGCCCATCGCCGTCTACGAGACTTAACGGTTCATATTATATCTGGCTTCCTATAAAGACCATGTAGTTCATTGTAATGTAGTCTTCTTCGTTCACCTGTCTGTTCATCTCTCTTTGGTCCAAACATTTTCCTAAGTACTTTATTCTCAAATCTTCTTTCCTCTCTTAAAGTAAGAGTTCATGTTTCGCACCCATATAATATAACTGGTAGAATAATAGTTTTATATATTTTCAGTTTAACGTTTTTTGAAAGGAGTTAGGATATCAAGAGTCTCTGCAATGCATAATAGCACGCATTTCCAGAATTGAGCCTATGTTTAATTTCTTTGTGCATCTCATTCCTATTTGTGATTATTGTTCCTAGGTATTTGAATTCAGCTACCATCTCAAAATTTTCCTCATTTGTCATTAGCTGTCCATTTCCATTATTTAATGAATTTCTACGTGTGACCATATATTTAGTTTTATTGATATTTACTTCCAGTCCTAATTTCTTAGTGTTCCTCAATAGTGTGTGTGTTGTCCTTTAATATCTCCTCGCTATCGGCCAACAATACTACATCATCAGCATAAACTAACAGCTTATTAATACCATTGAGTTGTAAGCCTTCCTCATTCTCTAAAGATTTATTGGCATGCTCTAGTACAAAATTAAATAGTAGAGGAGATAGTGCATCTCTTTGCTTCAACCCATTCTGGATTTCAAAAGTGTCCGAATACTGTTTGCCTACACGCACCCTAGTCTTTGTGCCATTTAGACACATTCGTATAAGTCTAACTAACTTTTTAGGAATTCCGAACTCCAGCAGGATACTATATAACTTCTCCCTCTTAATTTAATCATATGCTTTTTTGAAGTCTACATACAGTTGATTTACAGTACCATTATATTCCCATTTCTTTTCTAAAATCTGTCTTATACTAAAAATCTGATCTGTTGTAGACCTGTTTCTTCTAAATGCACATTGTTGATCTCCTAGAACGTCATCAATATAGGGAGTAAGTCTGCTTACTAATATATTTGTGAGAATTTTGTACGAAGTTGAAAGTAATGAGATGCCCCTGTAGTTGTTGCAATCAGTTTTATCTCCTTTCTTATAAATTGGTACGATAATTGATTCCTTCCATTCATCTGGAATAGCTTCTTTTTCCCAAATCATACTAAGCAACCAGCGTATCTTGTCCATCAATTTTTCTCCCCCTGATTTTATCAGTTCTGCTGGGATCTCATCCGAACCTGATGCTTTATACATCTTCAATTTTTCAATCGCCATTTCAACCTCTAATGCATTTGGCTCTGCGACTAGCATTTCTGCCGTCTATAAATTATCCTCCTCAATGTCCTGTTCTGTATGTACATGTAATAGCTGATTAAAGTAACTTTTCCATCTATTTAATATACTCCTGGAATCTGCAATCATATCCCCATTTTCATTCCGAATTATGTTTGTTCTAGCCTGAAACCCTTTCTTCTCTATACTAATTCCCTGATATAATTCTCTAATGTTCCTTTTTTTGCGTTCATTTCAAGATCATTAATCTTCTCTCTCAAATATTCACTCTTTTTACTCTTTAGTAGCTTGGTGGTTTCCCGTCTAATACTACCCAATTTCTCTAAATTTACCTCATGTGGCTCGTGTAACCATTTCATTTTTGCTAGCTTTCTTTTCTTTACAATGTCGGCACATTCCTCATCAAACCATTTCTTGTTTTGCCTCTTTTTTAAACAACCAATGCTTTCTGATGCTGACAATTTAATAGTATCTCTGATAGCCTCCCATTCTTTATTTATATCAGTTTCTTCTTCGTTTGCCACATTGTCATCGGAAGATTCCAGTACTTCAAATCTATTAGTAATTTTGATTTGGTATTCTTGCCGCATTTCATCATTTTTCAAGTTTTTTAATTCAAATTTTACAGAATCATCTTTAGCGTTTGTTCCTCTCATAAGCGATAGCCGTTGTCTGATTTTCACTGTGACCCAGATGATGATCCGAATTGCAGTCTGTCCCTCTAACTGATTTAACATCGATGATGCTACTGTGCCAGCGTTTATCCACTAATATGTGATATATCTGGTTCTGAGTTTCTCCATCTGGGGACGTCCAGGTGTATTTATGAATATCCTTATGCTGAAATGTTGTGCTCGTAACAATGAGATTCTTCGATTATACAGCCAATTTGAGTGCAAAATAACATGCTACTGACTGAATATTAACAATTTAATACAGCATTTTGCGCAAAAACGATCTATATCTATAGAGTGGAAAGATTATGTAACCCATATTTAATTAAAATGCTACAATAAGGAATAGAAAATACTAACTGAATCATTTTTCAATAATTAATTTCCATTTAATGTTATTTGGTTACATTCTTTGTGTCTTTCGTATTTTCACTCAATCTCTCTAAGAATCTATTAGATTTCACGGAACTGTGGTGGAATGAATTTGCACACGTGCAATAATTGTTTTTCTGCACTGCTACTCATGATTTGACTAACTGCTTTCGCCATTTTGTTACAGATAGGTCACTATTAGCTTGAAAGCCAATTTTTAGAAATAAATAAAACAGGTCTGGAAGAGAGTATGGATAATTTTACATCCACCATGCCGTGATATTCTCCTGATAGGTCACTAATCCACTGAAAACTCAATTTTCGATTTTTTTTTTTTTGCTTAGATCTCTTTTCGGGACATCTATTCAATTTAATCCTGGAAAAAAAATGAAGGGAATGCCTTACAATCTTAACTCCATCAGGTAAAGTAAATAAACCATTAATTAAAAGATCCAAGAATTGACATAACCTTAGATGTTGAACCATCTATAAATAAGCGTGAAGTAAAAAATAATATACTAGGCTTTGGGAACTTACGTTTAAATAAGTTGTTTAACAAATGTTAGAAACATTGACGTCATGGCACCTGGAGCAGGTCATGAAAAACCAGAAGCAGACAGCGAGTGTGAGAAGTGTTATTTATCGTGTAAACATGATTTTTTTTATGCAGACGTTGATTGCTATGTAAATCGTGTAAGACGCCTGACCGTTGCGTATTGTCACGAAATATTAAAAAAAAAATCCTATTTTCCTAGAAAGATGTAGTCGTGCTGTCTTTGTAAATATATAGTACTGTACTTTTTTTGTGCGAAAATGTCTGAAACGATCCGTGACAGCACGCCACTGCTTCGCTTGCTGCGAGAACACAATGGGTTGCTCGAGTTATTACAGGGAATAAGTTAATGAACCAGAAACGTGTCATATCTATCTCAGTGGCCGTGAAATGCATGACTCAAGACTCCCTAAACCTTTTTACATAGTCTGCACTTAAATGTGGTACAGTTTGTACAAATATTTTTGCCTTCCTGAATCCACAGTGCATATTAGCTTGCGGATAGTGAAGGGAAAGTTTGCGAACAATCGTTTTCAAAATATTTAAATTTAAAATATTTTACATGTATACTTTTCATCTCCAATATCCTTGATCTTAAAAGTAGTCCTACATTATTTTCTAGCAATATCACATACAACTAGATGCCCAATTTAGAGAAAATTTGCATATTTACCCGTGTAGAGTGGATTATATAAAATAATTTTAAAACGCAGAAGAATAAAGAAAAGTCGATTGCTTCATTACTATCATTGTCATTTGTTTTTTGACTATATACATTTTCTTCAAGTTTTATTGTAATTAATTATTGCGACTATTCAACTCATGCCCCAAATGTGAGTCAATGACCAATCACGTTTCAATAAATTTTGTTTTACAACCAGTCACAGTCGTGTTCCACCCCGATATTTATCAACTTAAGTTTATCATATTAAAGAAAGCTCTCCATTCTTAATATTTTGAACAGGTCAGAGCATTATTTTGCAGTGACCGACTCTAAGAAAAACGTTGAATATAACAATTTATATGTAAGAATCCTGGAATGCATGTGGCTGCCAGATTGTATATATATATATATATATATATATATATATATATATATATAGTGCACGAATGTAACCAGATGCCGCTTGCGGGATATAATGGAAAAAAAATAGCAATTGATTATACCACAATAAAAAGAAACCACTGTTTGCACTTTCTTAAACGCATTACTTCCCAGGTATTTACGTTCCAGAAAAATATAATTGACATATTTACATCATAGGACACCAGAAATTAATTAATAACTTATAATGTTGGTTGTAAACAGTTTTATGTGTTTCATTTTTCCTCCACTAGGGTGCATTTTCACGATATTGGCAATAAATAATATGATCTGGTTGCAGAGATGAACATAACGAACGTTTCTCATTTGTTTTCAAACATCGCCGTTTACATTAAATATATAAATATTTTAAAATAACTATATTTAAATAGTGATTTGTGAGTAAACAGCTTAATTTTATTTGTTAAATAAAAAATAATCTCCTGGCGCGACAGGCCTACAAGGCCCTTAGCCTACCAGCAGGCTGCTGGCCTCACATCCACATGTGTCAATCACAAAGGTAGATGATAATCAGCCAGTGTAGGGGAGACATGTGGTCAGCATGTCGAGTCCCCCAGCCGTTATAACTGGTTTTCTCAACCTGGAGCCGCTACTTATTGTAGCTACCCAGATGAATCACGATGCTGGGTGGACACCGGTCCCATACTGGCCGAAATACCAAGAGAAAATGTCTTCCCCCATGGAGACTCGAACCAGCGCAAGTCCCGTAGCTCTGCGCCAAGGCTTCCTGCCTTAACCACTCAGCTATGGCGCGGGACAAAAACTATTTGTTAAATAGTCCTAACAAATGCCACTCTTGATTTCCAAATTCTCTAGGTAAATTGGAAATCACTCTTGGCATTACTTATGATAATATAATATATGTTGTTGCTGTTATTATTATTGTTATTATCATCATCATTATCAAAATATCTGTTTTTAGATGACGGACATGGACAAATACAAGTAGGCCTATGTGACGTATATGTATATTTGTGGAAAAAATTAGACAGATTGAAGTCATTTGGCTTAATTTAATGAGAGGATAAAAAAGGGCAAATCTGCAAAATCAAAATTAAATGGTGTTTTATGGAAATAGAATATAAGTCCTAAAACAAAAACAAACATTTGTAATACTATAATAAGGAGTACGGTGCAGAAACATGGGAATTAAAATTCTGCAGAAATTGATTTTTGGAGTCGTTCAGCTGGAACTTCTAGAAGAGGTAAAATAAGAAACAGTGTAATTAAACAAAAGATGAACGTTCAAACTTCAATTGTGGATTTTATAAAGGAAAACTACGAGTATTAAATGGTATGGTCATGTAAAAAGAATGGCAGAAGACAGATTCCCCAGATGAATTCAAGAATGGAATCCACCTGGTAGAAGAAGATGAAGAGGACGGCTAAAAATGACGTGGTTTGATGGTGTTTTAAGCAGCATGCGGAAAAACGAATTGGAGGATGGAGTTTCGAACGACAGAGAGATGTGGAGGAGATTTACAGTTGACAAATTGGGCGCAAGAAGATGTGAAACTCTGTAAAGCCCGCTAAATAAATAAAATAATATATTGGGCGCAGGAAGATGTGAAACTCTGTAAAACCCGCTAAATAAATAAAATAATATATTGGGCGGAGGAAGATGTGAAACTCTGTAAAACCCGCTAAATAAATAAAAAAATATACTGGGCGCAGGAAGATGTGAAACTCTGTAAAACCCGCTAAATAAATAAAATAATATATTGGGCGCAGGAAGATGTGAAACTCTGTAAAACCCGCTAAATAAGTAAAATAATAAATTGGGCGCAGGAAGATGTGAAACTCTGTAAAACCTGCTAAATAAATAAAATAATATATTGGGCGCAGGAAGATGTGAAACTCTGTAAAACCCGCTAAATAAGTAAAATAATAAATTGGGCGCAGGAAGATGTGAAACTCTGTAAAACCCGCTAAATAAATAAAATAATATATTGGGCGCAGGAAGATGTGAAACTCTGTAAAACCCGCTAAATAAATAAAATAATATATTGGGCGCAGGAAGATGTGAAACTCTGTAAAACCCGCTAAATAAATAAAATAATATATTGGGCGCAGGAAGATGTGAAACTCTGTAAAACCCGCTAAATAAGTAAAATAATAAATTGGGCGCAGGAAAATGTGAAACTCTGTAAAACCCGCTAAATAAATAAAATAATAATTTGGGCGCAGGAAGATGTGAAACTCTGTAAAACCCGCTAAATAAATAAAATAATAAATTGGGCGCAGGAAGATGTGAAACTCTGTAAAACCCGCTAAATAAATAAAATAATATATATTGGGCGCAGGAAGATGTGAAACTCTGTAAAACTCGCTAAATAAATAAAATAATATATTGGGCGCAGGAAGATGTGAAACTCTGTAAAACCCGCTAAATAAGTAAAATAATAAATTGGGCGCAGGAAGATGTGAAACTCTGTAAAACCCGCTAAATAAGTAAAATAATAAATTGGGCGCAGGAAGATGTGAAACTATGTAAAACCCGCTAAATAAATAAAATAATATATTGGGCGCAGGAAGATGTGAAACTCTGTAAAACCCGCTAAATAAATAAAATAATATATTGGGCGCAGGAAGATGTGAAACTCTGTAAAACCCGCTAAATAAATAAAATAATATATTGGGCGCAGGAAGATGTGAAACTCTGTAAAACCCGCTAAATAAATAAAATAATATATTGGGCGCAGGAAGATGTGAAACTCTGTAAAACCCGCTAAATAAATAAAATAATATATTGGGCGCAGGAAGATGTGAAACTCTGTAAAACCCGCTAAATAAATAAAATAATATATTGGGTGCAGGAAGATGTGAAACTCTGTAAAACCCGCTAAATAAGTAAAATAATAAATTGGGCGCAGGAAGATGTGAAAATGTGAAACTCTGTAAAACCCGCTAAATAAATAAAATAATAATTTGGGCGCAGGAAGATGTGAAACTCTGTAAAACCCACTAAATAAATAAAATAATAAATTGGGCACAGGAAGATGTGAAACTCTGTAAAACCCGCTAAATGAATAAATAATAATAATTATTATGGTATTATTATTATTATTATTATTATTATTATTATTATTATTATTATTATTATTATTATTATTATTATTATTATTATTATTATTATTATTATTATTGCTGTTGTTATGCGATAGAATGGGACTAGATATCACGGAAGAAAGATGATCAGGTTGTCGTAACTCAGGACAGAGAAGACACCAAATATAAATTATTATCTAGGTCCATTACCTACCTTCTCGCAACAATAACTGAAATGGGCTTTAAATATTGTATTCATTTAGAAAATATTCAACGCGAATTTGAATGAATTAGTCGGTAATTTATATTGATTAAAGGAAAATAAAAAACATACATTAGCTAATTGCTTTCAGTTTGGAAGAAAATGAGGGAATTGAAAATGGATTAGTAAGGGGGGAATTGTTTGGAGTAGGAACATTTTCAACAAAGCTGAAAGGATGATATTACATTCGATCCTTCATAGCATATATTATCTTCTTCTTCTTCTTCTTCTTCTTCAAGATATGTGTCTGTTGGCCTGTTTTGCTCCCCGCTGCACAACGTATTATAGCTCATCCTTCCAACGTCGTTTCGGTCTTTGTACGTTTCTTCGGCCTTCAGATCTGTAATAAAATATCTGTTTTGATAAACGATTATTTGGCATTTTTTGTTCATGTTCAAACCATTTACATTTATTTCTGCACATTCTCTCTTTTATACTATATGCTTGTAATCCATCTCTGATATCTTGACTTCTCTTTTGACCTCTTAAAGATACGCCTACAACGGATCTTAAGAATCTCATTTCTATTGTATCAATTTTATGTTTATCAGAAATCTTAAAAGCCAAGTCTCAGACCCGTATGTTAACGTTGGAACCGCTACTGTTTTTTTCTAAAATTTCAGTTGAGTTTCCCTTGTGGTCTTATTTCTCAAATATCTGCATGTGTTATATGGCGAAAAAATGTGGATAACGGACTAGGAACACAAGGTTGGTAATTATTTTTTAAATTATTTTTTCAGATCAGCCATCAAATCAAGAGTTGAAAGAATAAAGAATATACAAGTGAGAGCAATAATGGAAGCGATCCAAAACATAACTTTAGGACTAATCGTGGAAAAAAGACTAATTTGGTATGTAGGCCTACATGTAGGAAGAATGGAGAAGGAAAGGGTTCCTAAATTCAAAAACGAATGGGAAATGAATGGAATAAGGCGACATACTATACCAAGTAATAAATGACGAAACAATTTTGAATATTCTGTGCAAAATTTTGGTCTATAAGAGAAGATAAACAGTACACAAATATTTGAATAAGTAATAAAAACTATCCATGTAATGTTTGCTGTGTATATAACCAAACTTGTTTTGGCTAAAGAGAAACATTTGTATTAAAGAAGTATCTATTTAGAAACATAGTGAGAAGTGGCGAAATGACAGTAATAATTTGAATAACAGTTGATTCTTCTTATGCTTAAGACAGGTTAAAATAAAAAGCCTTACCGGCCAGAACAACATCGAACAGTATTAAAAACCTGAATAAACTATCCCTGGAGACAGCAATGACCATCTCCCGCTTAAAAATCGCACCAGTCATGACCTTTGGACTAGAAGTGATTTGTAAGAACCTAAATAAGGCAAACCTAAAGGAAATAGAGAAAGTCAAAGCACACTTTTTAAAGACAGCGCTTAGCGTTTCAAAATACGCGCCCTCACGCCTAACATACATACTGACAAAGGAACCCTTCTTCATAGAAGAGCTCCACCTGGACCTTCTCCTGCCGGCAACAGATGCCTACAAAGACCTGCTGAGGGAGCTAAACGAGAAGAGAGAACAGATATGGCCTGAGTTCTACGCAACGGATGCGATGATCTACAGGGAATGGACAGCAGCCAGATACGACCTCAGACACGCCGTGACAAGAGCCGTGGTGCATGGTTTCCACCACAGGATATGCACAACAGTGAAGCGTCATAACCCAGAAGAAAAGTGCAAGTGCAAACTATGTGGGTCGCACTGCGACCGATACTGTGTAAAAACATAGGAACGTCGATAACAGACTTCTGTAAGACATGAAAACAATTCTTTCCACATGGCCATTGGCTGCAATGATACCTATTATTATAAAATAAGAAGCATATCTAAAATATGTTGTCCTCAACTAGGTAAAATGTTATAAAATACTTTGTTGGCCTTTCGGAAGAGGATCAGAGGAATATACTGTACTAAGGCTAAAGTTAAAAAAATAAGAAGTTCTATTCTCACTATTGTCACTCATAAGGAGATCTAAACAAATCTCAACTAGAACTAAATTAATAGGTTACTACCGTACTAAATAGCATTGTGAAACGTATATTGCTATGTGAGTGTGAGACTTGGAAAGGAACAATCTCATTATATTAAAAAATGCAAGTAAATATAAATAGATGCCTTGTGCACGACACCTAAATGAAATAGCTTCAAGAACAGCTAATAAACTCTCTAGAAACACCAGATTACCCTAGAACAGAGCCGTCCAAACTTACCGTATTTGTATCGCGGGCCAAATGGAAGAAACTTCAAGATGGTGCTTGCCATAGGTCCTATTGTAGCTATTTATTATTATTATTATTATTATTATTGTTATTATTATTATTATTATTATTATTATTATTATTATATATGCGTGTGTATATTTGCTACTTATCTTGTTACAAGATATTAAATATGAAATTGATATCTGGTAAGTCAGTCGTCTTCAACTAAATGAATTAAACTTTATCAAATAGTTCCAATATGGAGGCCTTAATATGAGTATTAATAGTCATCAACAACAATCACGGATTAAGCCCATGTCGCTTGTTCCGATCTCATAGATTCTCATTCAAAAGTTGGATCCATCTCTTCTTCGGCCAACCAACACTCCTGCGTCCTTTTGGTTTGTATTTAAGTATAATTTTGCGAATGTGATGATCTTCCATTCTTTGAACATGTTCTTTCCATTTTTTCTAGATTCTTTTATTCTATCTAAGAGTTTAAAGATATTTAATAATATTAATAATAATTTTATTAATTTAATAATTAATATTAAAATTAATTTTAAAAGTGTTGATTTTCTTGTTACGTCGTTATAACATATTTCACAAGTTCTTGTTCCATTACTGATAGACTAATATTATAGGCCTACCCTTAGCATATTTTAATTTATTAGAGTACTGCATGTCTACAGGGACCGGACAGAGTGTGATGGAGGCCATATCCGGCCCGCGGGCCGTAGTTTGGCTGTCCCTGCCCTAGAAGAAATGTAGTTGCATTGTTCCAACTAGCAACGGGGCACGTCTTGCTGGCAAAACACCTTTTTCGTCTTGGATTATGCGAACATCATCCTGTGTACTATGTAACAATAACATAGATGTGGACAGACATCGCCTTAAAACGTGCCCTGGCACACAGAAGTAGAACACTACTGGGAGGCTAGGAGGAAGATGTCAAACTTCGACCATAATTGACTTTATGCTGTTTATTTGCTGTTTGCTACTTTCTATGTAGATTGATGGGCTTGTGGTCACAATAGCAGCCATTAGATAAATAAATAGATGTCAGGGATTTTTTGTGGCGTGCTTTCACAAAAGCACTATGCTTCCAAGAGGAATGAAAGGAAATACTGCTACCTTTAGGAAGAACATATGTTCCATCTTCAGTTTGTGAAACAGGTACCGTTTTCCAGCTAAAGAGATTTATGTGAATTTCTCTCTTCAGGCCTATATCCTACTTTAAGGTTTTGTTTAAATAAGCATAGTACACTACAGTATTTTGAAGTGCCAAATGTGTTCTTGTCGAAGACTGCGATGTAATTGGATGATGTTATGCATCAACCGTCTAAGCGCCATTTTAAAAAAATCATATTTTGATGTCATCTGCTACACTGGCTCATGAAGTAAGCGTACGCACACTTTCAGCGCAAAATCTTCAAACATAGCCTTATTATTAAAGAAAAATGTAAACATCATTAGTCATATTAGAGATTCTATGCTTTGCAACAAACGGCTATGAAATCCATCCATCCATAATAATACTGTCCGAGGACTGGTCTTTCACCCGCATTTTCATGCTATGCTTAGCAGCTTTACTAGGGATTTATAGGTGTGGTAGCTTCCCGTTGCTTCCACACCGGTGAAGGATGATGATGATGATGGCCGGACGATTTTCGGGGACCGTTGGGCCCTAAGCTTCCTGACATTTGTCTTACAGGCGAGGAAGAACCCCGATAAAACCTCACCCGGAAGCCTGTCCCGACCGGGAATCGAACCCAGACCCGCTGCGTGACAAGGCAGCACGCTACCTCTAGACCACAGCGGTGGACGCTATGAAATCAGATCATCATAAACTTTAATCGAAATGTTGCATCTTGCAGCTAAGCGCCAAATATTCCCGCTCTTAGATGGTTGATGCATAATTGTCAAACAAGGAAAATAACTTGCAATATCCAGTGGCCCTATTGTTAGTTTGGCGCTACAATAAATAGTGAAGATTGACTTAAACTTTAAATATATTTTTCTCGAAACTTACATAATAGCCCATAGCCGGTGCATAACGCTGTCCATTTCATATAGTTTTAAGTAACTCGTCGGATAGGTTAATGGTTTTATTAATAATTTTATAATTAGTGAATCATTTGTTTCTTCAGTAGAAAGTAGTAAGCGAACGACTTGTTTTTCATTAGCTCTTACATAAATTTTTAATGTTGCAATGTTTTGTTAAATAGTGTATAGATCCCGAAACCGTGGAGCGTGTCATAGGATGACATTGTATCAACAAATTACATTTGTTGATATTTCCACAAATTGCATAACCACTCTGACATAATTTCGCAAGGTGAGTTAATTTGCATTATAACGGTGACTCGCTGATGTTTATATTTACAAGGTAATAGGCCCAACTTGTTTTTTTCAATACATATTATTTTTTTAAACATACCCTCAATTCTGGAAATGCATGCTATTATGCATTACAGGGACTCTTTCGTACCAACTTCTCTCTCTCTTCCTCTCTCTCAAAAAAAAGTTAAACTGAGAATACATCAGCAGTTATATGGATGCGAAGCATGGACTCTTACATTAAGGGAGTAAAAAAATGTTACGAGTTTTTGAGAATAAAGTTCTTAGGAAAATCTTTGGACCAAAGAGAGAAAAGAACTGATAAGCGAATGGAGAAGACTACATAACAGTGAGCTATTGATCTTCATAGCAAACCAGATATAAGTCATGCATATTGAGATGGGCAGGACACGTGGCACCAATAGGGAATGAAACAGGGGCATGGAAGCTTCTTGTTCGAAAACCAGAGGGACAACGCCCAGTTTAAAGACCAAAAAATAGGTGGGAGAATTACATGAACCATGATTTGAGGGAAGAAGATTATACAGGGGATGATTGGAAAATAATATTTAAGAATAGGGATATATGGAGGGCTTATATTCGTGCACTCATGAATCTACGGGTTCGATAGAGTCAGTGAGTTAGTTATATATATTATTCGAATCAGTTCTATAACAGGAGTAAAAGTGGAAGGAAACATACCACGCCTATATTTCCCGTCAGATTTATTTTCGGCTAACTGCCATGTATATCAACAATACAATTTTATGGTGCGACAGACCTAGAAGGCCCTTGCTCTTCCATCCGGCTGCGGGCCTCATATTCACATGTGTTATTCACAGAAGTGGACGATCATCCAGCCGGAATAGACATGACATGTGAGCATGCTGGATCCCCAAAACCGTTATAGCTGATTTTCTCAACGTGGAGCCACTCATTATTACAGCTACTTAAATTCCTCATGATGCTGAATGGTCATCAGTCCCATACTGGGCGAAATTCCATGAGAAAATTTCTGAATCAGCGCGTGTCCTGTAGCTATGGCGCGGAACAAATCGGTTATAAATAATGGCACATTCCAAATAAAATTACTTTCCGTTTTTTTTTTATTTCATCATTAATTTGATACGCTTGATATTCTTTGGTCATATTTAAATATGAAACCTCTCATTTTACTGTAATGACACGAGTTGGACTAAGCTTGAACCATACAGTAGAGGTCACACTGAACTCTGAGCAGCGGTCAGATGTAAACAAGTGTGGGTTTCAGACTTACAAAGTGTATGATAAAAGTTAAAAATTAAATTGTACCTGTCGGTAGGTGCCGTCGTCCTTAACTTTGTTAATATAGTGTATATAAAATTAACTGGAGCGCTTTCGGAAGTTACTTCCATCTTCTGCAGGTTCAGTTAATTTTATATACAAGATATTAACAAAGTTGAGGACGACGGCACCTACCGACAGGTACTATTTAATTTTTAGCTTTCATCATATGACTCCACCTCAACGGAATTTGATGTGAATTTTACTAGTACGGATTACAAAGTGTACTTCGGTGGAACATAAAAGTTACGCACTGAGCGTGGGGAACATTTGGAGTGAAATATAACTAATGAAAGGGGCCATTCTGTATCTGGCTACTAAACAACACAGTTTAGCAAAGTTGCTGTAACCAGACGGTGCAGAAAATTATTCTAACTCCTTTCCCTCTGATGTCATGTACAAAGGTAGCATGAATCATATGCTGATATCATTTTAGGAAAGAATTGTTCCATTTTTACTCATATTAAATTTAGAATCTTTGGTCTAAGTTATATCAATAAGCTGTGTTCGTCTGTTGCTGTGTTTGTCATCTTAAAATGGAACAGATTTTAACTTAATTAATTACAACTAGGGTTTGGAAGTTGAGGAAGAATACTTTGTTTTTATTTTATGTCTGAGATGAGTCCCAACATTATAATATATATATATATATATATATATATATATATATATATATATATATATCCATCCATAGTAATTCTGCCCGAGGGCAGGTCTTTCACTGCAATCATAGCATTCGCATGCTATGCTTAGCAGCTTTACTAGGGGATTGTAGGTGTGGTAGCTTCCCATTGCTTTCCACACCGATGAAGGATGGTGTAGATAATGATAAGAATGATGATGATGGCCGGATGATTTTTGGGGACCGTTGGGCCCTAAGCTTCCTGACATTTGTCTTACAGGCGAGGAAAAACCCCGAAAAAAACCTCACCCAGGAGCCTGTCCCGACCGGGAATCGAACCCGGGCCCGCTGCGTGACAAGGCAGATATATATATTAAGATTTATTAAACACACTGTGTAGGCCTTCATTAATATACAAAATCTAATTCTGTAACATGTTGCTTACAATATTTTATCTACGTTCAGAGTATTTTAGAATATGTTGTATATATATATTCATAGTAATTCTGCCCGAGGGCAGGTCTTTCACTGCAATCATAGCATTTTCATGCTATGATTTGCAACTTTACTAGGGAATTATAGATGTGGTAGCTTCCCGTTGCTTTCCACACCGGTGAAGGATGATGATGATAATGATAAGGATGATGGTGATGGCTGGATGATTTTCGGGGACCGTTGGGCCCTAGGCTTTCTGACATTTGTCTTACAGGTGAGGAAAAACCGCGAGAAAACCTCACCCAGGAGCCTGACCCGACCGGGAATTGAACCCGGTCCCGCTGCGTGCCATATATATATATATATATATATATATATATATATATATATATGGCCACCGCTATGGTCTCGAGGTAGCGTGCTGCCTTGTCACACAGGGGTGAGGTTTTTTTTTGGGGGTGGTTTCCTCACCTGTATGACAGGAAGCTTAGGGCCCAACTGTCCTTAAAAATCATCCAGCCATCATCATCCTTCACCGGTGTGATGGAAAGCAACGGGAAGCTACCACATCTATAATTCCCTAGTAAAGCTGCAAATCATGCTATGCCCTGGGGCAGAGTTATTATGGATGGATATATATATTTTTTGGTCATTGTAGGCCAAAAAATGGTAGTTTTTAGTTATTTTGGTTTATTGGTCCTTTTTTCATATCTTAACTTTTTCTTTTTGCAACTTTATCTTCTTTTGACTACACTTATACCATTTATTTATATACAGTAGTTCAAGAATCCGCAGACTCTAGTCATATTTCGAATTTCTTTTAAAAATACTAACTACTTTACTTTCTAAAGTAATATAATGTACGGTTAAAAACTATAATATAGTTACCTTGTAGGTCCGTCTCCTCAACTTAAGTTCTTTTAAAACTCTGTAGGCCTTTCGGGACTAGTCCCATCATCAGCAGAATGCATTAGGTCCGTTCTTGTGCTTCAACAAGGGTCAACAAGAACGGACCTAATGCATTCTGCTGATGATGGGACTAGTCCCGAAAGGCCTACAGAGTTTTAAAAGAACTTAAGTTGAGGAGACGGACCTACAAGGTAACTATATTATAGTTTTTAACCGTACATTATATTACTGTGGACTAATATCTCAACGGAAAATCACCATGAATTTTACTAGTATCGATTACTTTCTAAAGACTTTTCATATTCCAAACACTTTTGTTCTGCGAAGGAACTATTGAAACCTCACAAAATATCCCGTTATTTTTAATTACCAGTCTGAACTCCTCAATGTCCTGTTCTGTATGTACATTTAATAGCTGATTAAAGTAACCTTTCTATTAAATAGATGGAAAGGTTACTTTAATCAGCTATTAAATGTACATACAGAACAGGACATTGAGGAGGATAATTTACAGACAACAGAAATGCTAGTCGCAGAGCCAAGTGCATTAGAGGTTGAAATGGCGATTGAAAAATTGAAGATGTATAAAGCATCAGGTTCAGATGAGATCCCAGCAGAACTGATAAAATCAGGGGGAGAAAAATTGATGGACAAGATACGCTGGTTGCTTAGTAAGATTTGGGAAAAAGAAGCTCTTCCAGATGAATGGAAGGAATCAATTATCATACCAATTTATAAGAAAGGAGATAAAACAGATTGCAACAACTACAGGGGCATCTCATTACTTTCAACTTCGTACAAAATTCTAACAAATATATTAGTAAGCAGACTTACTCCCTATATTGATGACATTCTAGGAGATCATCAATGTGCATTTAGAAGAAACAGGCCTACAACAGATCAGATTTTCAGTTTAAGACAGATTTTAGAGAAGAAATGGGAATATAATGGTACTGTACATCAACTATATGTAGACTTCAAAAAAGCATATGATTCAATTAAGAGGGAGAAGTTATATAGTATCCTGCTGGAGTTCGGAATTCCTAAAAAGTTAGTTAGACTTATACGAATGTGTCTAAATGGCACAAAGAGTAGGGTGCGTGTAGGCAAACAGTTTTCAGACACTTTTGAAATCCAGAATGGGTTGAAGCAAGGAGATGCACTATCTCCTTTACTATTTAATTTTGTACTAGAGCATGCCATTAAATCTTTAGAGAATGAGGAAGGCTTACAACTCAATGGTATTAATAAGCTGTTAGTTTATGCTGATGATGTAGTACTACTGGCCGATAGCGAGGAGATACTAAAGGCCAACACGCACACACTATTGAGTAACACTAAGAAATTAGGACTGGAAATAAATATCAGTAAAACTAAATATATGGTCACACGTAGAAATTCAGTATATAATGGAAGTGGACAGCTAATGACAAATGAGGGAAATTTTGAGGAAGTGGCTGAATTCAAATACCTAGGAACAATAATCACAAATAGGAATGAGATGCAAAAAGAAATTAAACATAGGCTCAATACTGGAAATGCATGCTATTATGCATTGCAGAGACTTTTGATGTCCCAACTCCTTTCAAAAAACGTTAAGCTGAAAATATATAAAACTATTATTCTACCAGTTATATTATATGGATGCGAAACCTGGACTCTTACTTTAAGGGAGGAAAGGAGATTACGAGTATTTGAGAATAAAGTTCTTAGGAAAATTTTTGGATCAAAGAGAGATGAACAGACAGGTGAATGGAGAAGGCTACATAACAATGAACTACATGGTCTTTATAGGAAGCCAGATATAATAAGAACAGTTAAGTCTCGTAGACTGCGATGGGCAGGACATGTTGCGCGTATGGGGAATGAAAGACGTGCATGGAAACTTCTTGTAGGAAAGCCAGAGGGAAAACGCCCAGTTGGTAGACCAAGAATGAGGTGGGAGAACAACATTAAGTATGATTTGAGGGAAGTAGATTATACAGGGAATGATTGGAAAGCATTAGCTCAGGATAGGGATGTATGGAGAGCTTATGTCCGCGCGGCCATGAACCTTCGGGTTCGATAGTGCCAGTGAGTTAGTTAGTTAGTTAGTTAGTCTGAACTATTGTATTTTGACTTCAAATTTTCTAATAAGTTGTCACTTTGTGAAAATTACCTCTAGCAGAGGGTGACGGCAGCAAGATTATCTTTATCGTTAGCAACTGCAACACTTTTTACATCCTTTTTTCCAGTTTTTAGGTCATTTGTAGAATTTCGTAGGTCTTTTTAACGGTCTGTCGTATGCATTTTACATGTCCTCAACTTCCGAGCCCTAATTATAACATTCCAACCCCCATCTGCTTTGTTGACTAAGGAAAATTAGAAAAAATATATTACTAGTATAAAAAATTGGAACATCAGCGATTATGAATATAATCAAATTGCGCCTGAGTAAGTATAGCTGTTCCATTATTAATGTTATGTTATAATTTGATATCGCCTCTAGTTGTAAGAAGCATTATTAAAGTAATGTAATATGTTTTTACAATGGGTCTATCTTAGCGATGATGGCGGCCAATATCATGTGAACCACAGCAAGAAAACTTTGAATAGCATTGACTTGGCAATTAATTCAATAAATGAGATTAACCCTGGCAGGAGATGAATTGGTGTAATTTTGCTAGCAGGAGGGAAGATAACCATTGTACTTCAACAAAATTAGCTGACCTTCATAATCCCGGATGCCTGTGCACTGTGTCTCTGAAGAAAGCCACACTTCATAAATCTATAATTCAAATCCTAAAGTAATTCCGAGCTAAGTGCCAGTTATACTGTAAACAAACTTGCATATTATCCGACACAGCGGAACATTGACCTGTTTCGTTTGTGGATGATTTGCGAACTAATGTCATCCCGCGTACACTCGCTTCACGTCAGCCTGTGGCGTCGAGGAGTGAAGCTATTACCCTAAGTAAGCTGGGTATCTGCTTCATTTGCTATTTTTTTCCCTGGCTATACATGGTGCTATTATGCATTGCAGAGACTCTTGATGTCCCAACTCCTTTCAAAAAACGTTAAACTGAAAATATATAAAACTATTATTCTACCAGCTATATTATATGGGTGCGAAACATGGACTCTTACTTTAAGGGAGAAAAGGAGATTACAAGTATTTGAGAATAAAGTACTTAGGAAGATTTTTGGACCAAAGAGAGATGAACAGACGGGTGAATGGAGAAGACTACATAACAATTAACTACGTGGTCTTTATAGGAAGCAAGATATAATAAAAACAGTTAAGTCTCATAGACTGCGATGGGCAGGACATGTTGCACGTATGGGGAATGAAAGACTTGCATGGAAGCTTCTTGTAGGAAAGCCAGAGGGAAAACGCCCAGTTGGTAGACCAAGAATGAGGTGGGATAATAACATTAACTATAATTTGAGGGAAGTAGATTATACAGGGAATGATTGGAAAGCATTGTATCAGGATAGGGATGTATGGAGAGCTTATGTCCGCGCGGCCATGAACCTACGGGTTCGATAGTGCCAGTGAGTAAGTAAGTAAGTCTGGGTATGTGCTTCATTTGCTCTTTTTTCCCCTGACTATACATGGTTATAGTCTCTCTGGTTTAATAATCAATTGAGTTGGTGTTTAACTTTACGAGAAATTTGTAGAATGAGACAACTGTACTCGCCTTTCTCAGTCGCACCAGTGTTGTCGGTTTTCCTTTACCAGATGTTAACAGGGGCAAGGGGGAAGATGAAAACTGACAAAAGGGTGGGTTCTTTCTTTTGTATCTGACTAAAGCGGTCAACGATCTACGCTTGTATCTCCATCTCTCTCTCGCTGCCAAGTTAAGCCAGCTACACAATAGTATCTACGTCCCTGCGACGCAGCAACAGTGCTGCTATGATTGGAGGTAAACGTTCCGCTGTGTCGTTTAATAAGATATTACTTCGCCGACTACATCCATTGGAGGAATCGTAGTGCTATTTTACCAGCCATGTGACTGAATTGTACACGAAACTGTCATCGATAAAAACATTGTTCTTAGGCAACATCGTATTTTACGGGGAAAAAATTGAATACAAGGTAAGATGGTACCAATAATTAGGAACTCTCTAATTAATAACACCATATTGAAGATGTCCACCGCTGTGGTCTCGAGGTAGCCTTGTCACGCAGCGGGGCCGGGTTCGATCCCCGATCGGGGCAGTTTTTCTGGGTGAGGTTTTTATCGGGATTTTTCTTCACCTGTAAGTCTAATGTCAGAAAAACTTTAAGACCCAAACGGTCCCCGAAATCATATGGCCATCATCATCCTTATCATCATGATCATCATCGCCATCCTCCACCAGTGTGGAAAACAACTGGAAGCTCCCTAGTAAAGCTGCAAGCATCATCATCCAGGGATTAAGCCTGTTGGCTCGTTCCGGTTTCATGAAAGCTAGAATTGTTAAAATTGTTCAGACCATCTTCTGTGTGGGCGACCTACATTTCTCCTTCCGTGCGGTTTATAATTTAGCAATAATTTTGGAAATCTTCCTTCTGGCATTCTATCAATATCTTCTTTCCAGTCGTTCCTATATTTAATTATTCGGTCTGTAAGCTGCAAGCATAACATGAAAATGCTATGATTGCAGTGAAAGACCTGCCTTCGGGCAGAATTACTATGGATGGATAAGGAAGATAGTAATATTTAATATAGTAACTTATAAATAACTAGGGCTCGGAAGTTGCGGAAAAAATCGTTTATTTATCTATTTTTTTTATTTTATGTCTGAAGACGTCTAATATAGTATATATAGGCTTACATTTTGGGTCATTGTAGGGGGTTTTATTTGTCCTTTTTCGACGATTTTTGGCTTATTGGTCCTGTTTTAACTTCTTTTTAGGTGTTAACGACTTTTTTTCCAGCTTTATCTTCTTTTGACTACATTTATACCATTTGTATAATTCAAGAATCCACAGATTCTAGTCTCAATTAAAATTTCTTTAAAAAAATACTACCTTGTTTTACATTATTAAGACTTTTCATATTCCAAAAACTTTTGTTCCGCGAAAAACTGTTGAAACCTCACAAAATGTCCCGTTATTTTTAATCACCAGCCTACGACTGCCTAAACTATTGTATTTCGACTTCAGATTTTCTAAGAATTTGCCACTTTGTGAAAATTGCCTCGGGTAGAGGGTGAAGGCAGCGAGGTTGTCTTTATCTACTGTTAGCAGCTGCAACACCTTTTACGTCGTTTTCAGTTATTAGGATAGCATTAGTTCGATTTTTAAAGGTCTTTTAAAAGCATTTTATAGTCCTCAACTTCCGAGTCTTATTTAATAACACAGGTCAATTATAAAATCACAGTACATGGATATGAGGTGAGGTGATAACATTTTTCTTAAATAAATAATACTTCACCATCATCAACATTCACGGATTAAGTCCATGTGGCTTGTTCCGGTCTCATAGATTCTCATTGAAAAAGTTGAATCCATCTCTTTTTCGGTCTACCAACATTCCTGTCTCCTTTTGGTTTGTAATTAAGTATAATTTTTGGTATGCGTTCACTTTTCATGCTTTGAACATGTTCTTTCAAGTTTTTTTCAAAATTATTTTATTTTATCTAAAAGTTTAAAAATATTTAGCTAATTTCTAATATATTCACTTCTTTTATTTAGAAGTTTGCAGTAAGTTACACACACGCCTGGCGCGACGGGCCTAGAAGATCCTTAGCCTAAGCCGGCTGCTGGCCTCACATTCACATGTGTCAATCACAGAGGTAGACGATCATCAAGTCAGTGTAGCGGTGACATGTGGTCAGCATGTCGAGTTCTCCAGCCGTAATAACTGTTTTTTTCAACCTGGAGCCGCTACTTATTGTAGCTACCCAAATTCCTCACGATGCTGGGTGGGCACCGGTCCCATACTGGCCGAAATACAATGAGAAAATTTCTTCCCCCATGGAGACTCGAACCAGCGCAAGTCCCGTAGCTCTGCGCCAAGGCTTCCTGCCTTAACCACTCGACGCGGGGACGCAGAAATCTCATATAAGTTGCTTCTATAATCTTCTCTTTTAGTTCATCATCATCATCATCTGCATTCATGGATTAGGTCTGTTGACCCGTTCCGACTTCAGCCCATCTCTTTCTAGGTCTACCCACATCTCGGGTGCCTTTAGGTTTGTATTTTGTTATTTGTTTTGAATATCTATCTTCATTCATTCTGTCTATGTGTTGCTTCCATTTTTGTCTATATCTATTTTATCAGTTATTGCAAATATTTCAAGTTCCTGTCTTATTTCTGTGTTCTTGATTCTGTCTTCCTTAGTGCACCCTTTAACAGATCTCAAAAATTTCATTTCTGCCGCCGTTATCCTACTTAGATCTTGTTTTTTATGTATCCAGGCTTCTGAACCATAGAGCAGTACCGGTACCGCCAACGTTTTATAAAATTTCAATTGGGTCTCTCTTGTTTTGTTATTTAGTGATCGTTTTATCATACCACATATTCCCTGGAATTTTGCTATTTTATTAGTTATATCATTATCATAATTAAATTAAATGTCACATCCTAGATAATTGAAATGATTCACCTGTTCTATGATTTTGTTTCCTATTACTATTTTGGATCTGATTTGATTTTTCCCTTGGAATGCCATTACCTTAGTTTTTTTCTATGGATAGTTTGAGATTATATTGTTCACATATATTATGTAATTTCTCTTTTAGTTAAAACCCAAAATTCACTACCATACAACAGTAGGGGATTGCCACAGTTTTATAAAAATTTAGTTTTGTTTCCTTTATTGTATTTTTAAATATTCTCTTTAATTGTGCCACATATATAATTAAATTTATTAAGTTTGTTGAAAAGATAAATAATAATACTTGTGTTAATTCCTAAAAAAAGTAGTAGTGTTAAAAGTCTCAAAACAACTGAACAATAAACGTGAAAAAATCACTGGTTGAATCATTATCCTTGACATGACATTGTAACAAGTTTTAACTTGTTATGTATATAAAAAAAGGAGTTCCCCTCGTGCGTTTATCGTAATTTCCTGGCTACAGCAATGCTTATCATCCCAACAACGCCTCTAAGTCTCCTGTAATAATTCCATGGCCAGGGTAATTCTATCCTCCCACAATTGTGGTCAACTTGATAAAGGAAACGTCCAAAACTTCCAAGGACTTTCCTACAGTGACGTAATTCACATATGACTGTATTGCAGTGAAACCGATATGATTAATTTTGTATGATGAAGTATTGTGTTAAGGCCAAATCATGACTGGATTTTCCATTACAAAGCATTTTTTTTGCAGGGAAGCTCGATATACATTTCTGCAAGCTGTCTGAAATTCTAGGACTATTGCAAGTGGAAAATTACTCGCGGAGTCTTTGTCAGCTGTTGTAAACCTGTGATGACAGTTTATGAGTAGGAACATTTTTAATCATCAGTGTCATTTTCAAACTAAGGTTGATAAAGAAGCAGCATGCTAGATTGTTGAACCCCTCATTTATGTGCCTACGTGCCACAACATTCTACCACACTCATCTAATGATTCATACAGATTGCTGTAGGCCTAATTGTTTTGGCGAATTCCTAAATGAATTAAGCTATTGTGGTTGTTATAACGAAAATATGTTTCAATATTTTATTTACAAATCTTTATCTATCCTGCTTTGTAACACACCGAAACTTAACCAAATATTTTCCGCATTATAACTAGAGTCCGGATGTTAGACACTTAAAAAATTCAAAATATGCAGGCAAAAAGGCACCAAAATCATTAATATAGGCGCTAAAAAATTCAAAACAGGCTCTTACAAAAAATGGACTACAACATAATTTTTACAGTCTTACGTTAAGAATATAAACATATGCTATCAATAGCATTCGAAGATATCAGAGATGCTTTTGGAATTTGTTTTGCCTTTTTACAAAGGGCAGATGAAAGGAAAATGTGCAATAAGAACAAAAATAGTGATAAACAATGTAATTATAGACCAAGTTCAGAATTTTAATTATTTGGGATGTCATTTAGGTAATGACAGAAATTTAGATAAACACACTAAAATACTACGATTCAATTATCTATGTGGTACAATTAAACGTATTTTATTGAATAAAACTAGAAAATAAAGTATTTTGAAATTTTACAAAGTATTGGCACTTGCATCTCTTATCTATTGATGTGAAACCTGGACATTAACAAAGGCAGATAGTAAACAAATAGAGGTTGCAGAAATGAAGATGTTGAGAGCAATGCCAGGATATCAAAGGACCGATAAAAAGAAAAACGAAAATATAAGAACAGAACTTAATATATATTTAATCTCTGTGAAAGAATAAAATACTATCAAAATGCTTACCTTCAGCACGTATTACGAATGAATGAACAGCGCATACCAAGAAGAATGTATAATTATAAACCAAAAGGGAGAAGATTGTTGGGAAGACCATTGAAGAGATGGAAGGACCAATTCGACTTATAATGAGATCGGAACAGGCCATATGGCTTAATCCTTGTTGTTGTTGTTGATGATGATGATGATGATGAAAAAGGGCAGAACCCTCTTTGTCACTCAGCAATGTTTGTATTGAAAAGAAGCAAAGAACTTTTTTCGAAGCCTTAGAGCCGGAGCATAATACACTGGGACATAGCATAGGGCTATTTCGCATAACGGGAATGTATGAAGTGGAAAAATACGATATTTACCTAACGGGAGTGCATAGAGGAGGGAAACCATCTACCTGCTAGGTTATGGGTTATTGCCACCCTTATCCTAAAATATTCTAAGGGAATTTATAAAAAGAACACTTGAAAACTTCTATGAAATGATTTGTGCCATGAAGTTTGTCCATTTCAATTGATTTCATTGAAATACTGAGTAATTTCGAGAAAAAATTGCAAATAGGCGTTTATAGGCATTATAAGCTGAAATAGGCATTTTAGGCAAAACGAACTTCATGGAAAACAACTCTAGGGTCGTTGGTATGAACGTATATGAACTCATTTTTACAATATATATATATATATATATATATATATATATATATATCATCATCATGAACAAATTCGTTTTAGGCCATGTGGCCTGTACGGTAAACCTAGCGAAGATGGTCTTGATCTTTCCACCGATGTTTTGGTCTTCCTTGGTCCCTATGTCCAGTTGGAAGTCTATTTCTTGCCATTCTTCTCAGATGATTTTTCCATTCTTGTTGGTATCTTTGTATATCTTCATTTAAACTTGTTACTCCAAGTTTTCCTCTGTGTTCCTTTGGTGATCCAGTCTATTAACTCCTAACAATGATCGTAAGAAGCGCATTTGGCTTACTTGAAGTTTATGAGAGTTTCTTTTATTTAAAATCCAAATTTCACTTCCATATTTTAGGGCAGCTTTTGATGTGATATATAATAAATAACTATAGGCATTTTCCCTAACATCCGGTCTATAATTATAAGAGTTAATTAAGATACATCAGGTCGACTTTGTTAACCAGTAAAATCAGGTCATTAAAGCAGGGGGTTAACCTGAAGCGAAAAGCAGAAATTTAGATGTTATCTTGAATCAAAATGAAATAATTTGATAAAAGAGAAGTGAAGACATTCGATCTAAATCAATACTTCTAAAATTCATTTTAGGACCAGCCACATGGGCGAGTTGTCAGCGTTTCTGACTACAGTTCATGAGGTCCCGGATTCGATTCCCGGTTAAACTATAGGAAGTTTTCCTTAAAGGGAATTATTCCTGTGTTGTCCATGGTGTGGAATTTAGGTTAAGAACTCTCCTGGCGCTTCATTAGCATTTCATCACCCATCATATCATCGGGGTAACGTAACTCCGCCTTCCAGGTGCCCCAACTTAAGAAATGGATTACAGTTCCGCCATTGCCAGGGGACAAAACCAAAAATGTCACGAAAGACAACTTGGTGGCATTAGACAAAAAAAGTTCATTTTAGAGTACCAGTTGAAATGCAGAAGGTGGAACATATTTTTAACTACTTGACGAAGTTTTCAAACAGAACTTCATTTTAGTTGAGGACGACTGATCTATCAGGTACTCATCTTATATTTTTAATATCTTATTTGATCTGAACTATAAGTGCACACCATTATAAACATCAATTACCAGAAGAATATACATCTACGATCCTTGCGGAAGAAGAAACCCAGGAAGACCTACAAAAAGATTGCGGGACGAGTTTTGATTGGAGTCGGTAGGGACCTCATGGCCCATACCTTAATGTAGATGATGATGATCTTCTCTTGTAAGCCCATGTTTACCTTAACAGAGATTTAGGCGCTTTCCCCCTACAGGGAAGAATTTGAACCATACTAATTTAGTTGTTTAACTTGTTTTCGTATAGATGTCCCTTGAGTGGTCCGTGGTCAGCGTTCCGTCACATACTGACATCTAGGAAACCAAGGTAGTACTAGGACGGGAAAATTCGGTAAATTTTGCTTAGAGGCCTTTCATTCACGCTTAAGGATCTTTTACGAGCCTGAAAATCTTCAGACTCGGGACCCACGGCTTAAGGTCCCTCCCGAAGGACTTGCTCCTTGGATTTTTCCATCCTAAAAAAATTCATCGACCCCGGCCGGGTTTGAACCCGCGACCCTCGGGTCCAGAGGCAAGGAGCATAACCACTAGTCCACCGCGGCCGATGATGAATATAATGAAATAAATTTATAAAAATCTTGTTTTTATTAAACTCTTAAATTACTCTACTTAATTTTATACTATCTTGTTTAAATAAATAAACTTTATTTCAATTGGTAGTGAAAGTAATTATAGGCCTATCTATCATATGACCAATTATAATAGATCTAGTATCATGAATAGGAACTAACCAATAGCAGTAGAGTAGGCTATGTAGTCTTATATTTTAATGAATATGTGTTATTATTATAATTTTTTCTTTCTTTCTTTCCCTTGTCAACTTTATATTGTGTAGTCTATAATTATCCATTATGTATCATTTATCATAATTCTTATTGTGTGTATAATTTAACCCTGGTGAAGTTATTCTTGACCTTCTTTACTCACTTCAGTACTCGTGCCACATGTCCTGCACATTGCAATCTACGAGAGTTAACTGTTCCTATTATATCTGGCTATTATGCATTGCAGAGACTCTTGATGTCCCAACTCCTTTCAAAAAACGTTAAACTGGAAATATATAAAACTATTATTCTACCAGTTATATTATATGGGTGCGAAACATGGACTCTTACTTTAAGGGAGGAAAGAAGACTACAAGTATTTGAGAATAAAGTTCTTAGGAAAATTTTTGGACCAAAGAGAGATGAACAGACAGGTGAATGGAGAAGACTACATAACAATGAACTACATGGTCTTTATAGGAAGCCAGATATAATAAGAACAGTTAAGTCTCGTAGACTGCGATGGGCAGGACTTGTTGCACGTATGGGGAATGAAAGACTTGCATGGAGGCTTCTTGTAGGAAAGCCAGAGGGAAAACGCCCAGTTGGTAGACCAAGAATGAGGTGGGAGAATAACATTAACTATGATTTGAGGGAAGTAGATTATACAGGAAATGATTGGAAAACATTAGCTCAGGATAGGGATGTATGGAGAGCTTATGTCCGCGCGGCCATGAACCTATGGGTTCGATAGTGCCAGTGAGTAAGTAAGTATTATATCTGGCTGCCTATAAAGATCATGTAGATCGCTGTTATGTAATCTTCTTCATTAGTTTGTCTGTTCAGCTCTCTTTGGTCCAAAATTTTTGCTAAGTGCTTCAGGAAAATTACATTATTAGGCCCTATATTGTAATTATATAATTTTATTATTGCATTATTAATAATTATTATTCTACTGTAGGTGATTTCAAATTTGTTTGAAATGTACGTATCGTTCAACTCCAATATTGAAATTTCCAGAACTAGCTTATTATTTTAATTTAGGTGTACTTAATTCATATCTACTGTTACGTTTTTTTAACCTTGAATCTAAGTTCTCTGTCAAGGTGACTCTTTTGTATTTTTTTTTGTTCGCTGTCGAAGAATGACGTGACCTTCCCATGAATAACATACAAATAACATGTGTTTTCTTTGATTCTTCTTCAAATATAATCATTGAGATTTATGTGAATAACATTTCTTTAACTTCGTGGAGTTTAATTAAAAAATAACATTGAACTAGACCTCGACATTGAAATTACCTGCACACAGTTATATTGTGTATGCTACAAGCTCACATTACATGATTAGAGATGAAACAAGTCCTTCGTCAACACGATATCAGCGTATGATTCATGCGACCTTAAAGGGAAAGGGGTTAGAATAGTGTTCTGTATCGTCAGGTTACAGCAATATTGCTGTCTGAAGGTAGATCTTGTTGGAAAGGCCCTGCGGCTCGCCAAATTAATGACGAACGGTGAGCAATTCCTTTTGGTTCTCCTGGATGTCCAGAATAGGAGAACCCCGGGTGTGATTTAGAGAGTGTATAAGTACCGGTGTGATTTAGAGAGTGTATAAGTACCGATTAAATATATAATTAACGAATTATCATCATTCTAACCTGCATGGTATTATAGCCTCACTATGATGCTTAACAAGCGGGTCGCTTTGTTTCCCCGCAGCTGTTATAACCTGCATGGTATTATAGCCTCACTATGATGCTTAACAAGCGGGTCGCTTTGTTTCCCCGCAGCTGTTATAACCTGCATGGTATTATAGCCTCACTATGATGCTTAACAAGCGGGTCGCTTTGTTTCCCCGCAGCTGTTATAACCTGCATGGTATTATAGCCTCACTATGATGCTTAACAAGCGGGTCGCTTTGTTTCCCCGCAGCTGTTATAACCTGCATGGTATTATAGCCTCACTATGATGCTTAACAAGCGGGTCGCTTTGTTTTCCCGCAGCTGTTATATGTTATTAAAATACAAAGATCTCGACTGCCGCGACTACTACGATGTTGCCACATTGCTGCTCTTCCCTCAATTTCAATTAAAACTCGGAACGTAGAGCAGTCGATTCAGTTATAAAATTGTATACCGTAAATAATTGTTATAATTAACAGTGATTTATTGTGATATGTAGCTAGAATATTAATGCAATATCTACATATTATATTAGTTAAATATATAAGTGATTACATCTGGCGGCCATGGGAAAATATTTCAGACCGAACAGATAATAATAATAATAATAATAATAATAATAATAATAATAATATTTTCAGCATGATATTGTATGAATATTAAATTTATGTAGACCTACAAACTATATAATGTTGGAATTAAATTATTTAATAAATAAGTACATGTATAATTTTAATTTTAAAAGTTAAACAATACCAAATAACATAAAAATTAAATAATGACATAAATAATCAATGTCTTATGTCCTTGTGTAATAAACGCTCATAGTGCTATGAAAAACGTGACAACACCACATGTCAAGCATTGCCACGCGGCACCCGCTTTTATATAAACGGTTAACCATCAGACTGAGGCAATAATAGCAGCGGTGCGCGTGTTTGAATATTGTTTATGCAGTGAATGTTTGAAAATGGCGCCTGTGGCCGTCAGCCAATGAGATGCGAGTGATTTTTTAAAGTTTATATTTTTGTATTATATTGTTTAGATACCGGAATTAAATGTTTTCCATGATGTTTTTAAAGCTTTTTGTAAGCGAATGCATGTGTTTTTATTGATTTAGTTTAATTTAAATATATTAATGTCGCGACAAATGTGTCAGCCAATCGCGTGGCTCTCTGTGGGTGCCACGCCCATTTTATGGAATTATAATGTTTCGTTTGATTAGAAATATATAATTGTATTAGATTGATTTTTAAGTGATTTAATAGTTAGATTGAATATGTTAAATGTATTTTCGTTTGCTTTCGATGTTTTAAAATGCATGAAAAGCAGATGAGTTTGGTAAGCCAATCGGATGGCAGTGTGAGATTGCCACGCCTATTTCGTGAACTTATAAAATGTTTCGTTCGATTTTTAGTGAATCTTGTAATGATATGTGTATATTGGCCCTTTGAAGTCGATCCCAGGAAGCTCGCGCTCTTGTTAGGAGAATGACCGTAGAACCAGCTCCATGTCAGAAATGAAATCTTTTCAATCCGCTTTACCCGACTCGATGGAAATTGGAAGTGATTGCTGAAATGTGATCATAATACTTTTGTTATATTTCACTCGAAATGTTCCGAACAGTCAGTGCGCAACTTTTATGTTCCACCGAAGTATATTTTATAAGTCTGAAACCTGATCTTGTTTACAGCTGACCGCTGTTCAGAATTGAGAAGTTAGTCAATCTTGCGTCATTAGAAGGAGAGATTTCATCTCTAATGATGATCAAAGTTGTTATCAATCCTTCTCATCTCACAATCACAATCCTGGGAGTGACTCCAGGGATTAGGCAATTGCCGGGCCGGTCCGGAGGCTTCATAATGAGTCAGCCCAACGTCTTCTCAGGGGTCTTTCCAACGTCAACCGATCTTCCTCTTGCTTGATGGAATTTCTTGCTAACAATGGATATCTCTCCCTTACTCATTCCATCCATGTGATCAATCCATTTCTGTCTGTAATTCGTGACTTTATCCAATAAAGGCTGTACTTTCAATTCTTCTCTTATATCCTCATTTCTTATTCTATCAAGTCTTGTACATCCTTTTACTTGTCTTAGGAACCGCATCTCTGCCGTCTGTATTCTATCCTTCTGTCTTTTCACTGGAGCCCAAGTTTCACATCCATACAATATTGTGGGAACCGCCATAACATTATACATTTTTATCTTGGTTTCTTTTCTAATTTTATTTTTGAATGTTCTCTGTATTGTTCCACACACCGTCTGAAATTTATTTATTTTGGAGTCAATATCTCTTTCCACAACTCCTTCTTAATTATTCAATTCACTGCCCTCCAGAAATTAGTATAGGCTAGAAGCAAATTCATTTGCAAAAATTAGTTCATATTAGAGCCGGTCAAATACACATTCACTCCCGCTCGAATCTCACTCCCCGAGCTTCCCAATCTAGTTGCATCTACAGAGACACTTGATGTAGGAAGAGAATACCAAATGCATGCGCGGGAATAGAATGCAAACGATCCCGTTGGACCATTTTCTCGTGAGCAATGAACAGTCTTCATAAGTAAAATAACGTATACACTGAATGCGAAAGCTAAAGAGAATGTATTAAATAAATGATCTGATGGAACCTACAATCTACAAGCCTTACACTTTGAATATACGCATATATATTACATGTGAAAAAAAAATTAAATGTGAAACAAAAATTAAATGTGTAGGCCTAGTTAGTATTGTAAATAAAATGTACTCCGACAACACTGAACATGTGTTTACAATTTGCATCAATTTATTTGCATGCGAAATTGTCAAGAATATTATAAATTATGAGGTTTCGCGTATTTTATTAAGAAAATATATGCAAATACATAGCTGAGTGGTATTTTTTGTTGTTTTCAGCATTAGGTATTATTTACAGGAAATATATTTTGCTATAGGACTTCTAGTGGTTGGAGTCTCCGTGAGGGATGAAATGTTCTCGTGGTATTTCGGTTAGTATGGGATCGGTGCCCACCCAGCATCGTGAGGATAGGTACAATAAGTAGTGGTTCCAGGTTGAGAAAACCAGCTATTATAGCTGGGAGACCCGACATGCTGACAACATATCACCCCTACATTGGCAGGATGATTATGTGATTAGGACATAAATATGCAGCGGCTGGTAGGGCTGTCGCGCCATGGAAGTGCATACAAATCCGGGGCACGTCGTAGCTCAGATGGTTGAGGCAATACGCTACAAACCCGGATGGTCGAGGGTTCGAGTCCCGGTGGGGTCAGGATTTCTAAAGTGACCCAAACCTTCCGGTGGAACCATGGCCCTGGGGTGGACTCAATGTCTATCGGAAATTAGTACAAGACACTTGTTGTGGGAGTAAAGGCAGGACTGATAACCCGGGTGACATCAAGTGTCGTTTCTCTAGATAAAATGGGAGCCTTAACCTCCTATTATCCCAAGGGTCTCCTGTGGCCTGTAGTGGGAACACTTAACCCTTACATACAAATCTAGAAGGTCGCGAATTCGATTCCCGATGGACTTAGGATTTGCTTTAAACATTCTGGATGCTCCATGGTCCAGGTAATGATTCAGCATCTAACGGAAAAGATTATGACGGACGTTCTAGGGGTAATCGGAGCCGTCACGCAGAGTTGACAAAGCGGCTGAGATCTCGTGCTGATTGTCTGCAAAGGTGGAAATCTTAACCTCATTCTACTCCGAGGGTCTCTTAAGGCAAACAGTGTATCACCCAGACTCCGTTATCATTATTGTATTATGCAAGCAGCAATTGGTACAGTCGTATGTTTCACAGTTCCATATGTCCTGCATTCATTGCCGCCCTACTGTACGTCTGAGGGATCCTTGCATTCCCATTATTAGAAACCGGATTATATGCATTTGCATGTTGCATATGCATTTGTATATTTAAACATTTTTCACCTGTTATTGCATATTTTAACTAAAAACTAGTGATAATGCATATTTATGCGCTATATTTACAACATTTAAAAAAATCTGTGTTTTTTTATAATGAACATTTCGAGGCCATCAAAAGTGTAGTAAACGATTTTGATAGTGCAGTGGCTTTGGCTATTTGTAAGTGCAAGGAAGCATTTAACGATTCCAGAATTTAAAAAAAAAAGCTGTGATTAACACTCATTTTTCCCATATAGCCTACATGCATATATTAAAAAGCTTGAAACTCAAGGTTTGGAGTTGATTGAATCTATCCAATTAATGGATAAAATCCAACAACTGAACTCCTGTTGCCGAAGTATTACCGTGCAACTTAAAGAAAATAGCATCCAAATTCAAATACTGCCCAGTTACTTCAGTTGAGGTAGAACGGCCCTTTTCTGTTTATAAACATATTTTGAGCGATCGAAGACCGTCCGTCGCCGTGGCGTAGTCGGTAGAGTCCCTACCTTCCACCCCGGCGACCCGGGTTCGATTCCCGGCGGGGTAGGGGATTTTAAATGTCCACCTTGGGTCTGGGTGTGTGTCCCGTCTTGTGTTCGTATGTGTAAATAAGATAAATAGGTTAACAAAGGTAAAACAAAAAGGAAGAACAGTGTAAGCGAAAGAAAACGAGAAAGAATGAAATTAAAAAAAAAAGACCCAACCTTACTATTAAACATTTGGAACACTACTTGATCGTTTCTGTTTACAATAGTAGCAAAATGTAGAATATTTTAATTTGTGAACAATACTTTTGCCTGATATTGATTGATAATTTATCATCTATCAGTGATAAATGATAAAGTTAATAAATATATAATAAAATAGGTAATAATTACTATGTTTTTTATTATTTCGTTTTGCATATATTGACATTTTTCATGCATATTTGCAAGCATATTTCGAGCTTGTTATGTTGCATATAATCCGGTCTCTATTCATTATATACTAATTCCGAGCTAAGTTTCAGTTGTACTGTAAACAAACTTGCATAAGGTAAAAATCTGCTGACTTCGTCTATTGTGGGAATCGAGGTACTACTTCTAACAGCCATATGACTGAATTGTGTATGGAACTGTTAACCATAGAAAGGTTGTTCTTAAGCATTTTACGGGAAATAAGACTGAATAAAAGATAAGATGGTATCAATAATTGGAACATCTCCATTTTTATTTTTTTTATTTATGACAAAAAATGTTTATATGGGCCTACTTAATCAAACGTTTACGCTTTTTCCATGACTCGATAGATATTATTTATTTACAATTTCATTATGAGCAGAATTTACGCTCCATGCTGATTCACCTGTAAATTCTGCCATTACTTTCACCAAATCCCCAATGGCTAATCTGAGATATGTTTCACTAAACTATTTGAAAACATTCAAATAATGTGTTTCTCTACGCATTTCAGTGCTTTCCTTTTCGAAGTTAAAAAATATATTAATGCGGCCATTTTGAAAACTGAAGTTTCAGTGTATTCTGCATTGTGCATGTATAAGAACAAAGCAATGCTTATTAATCTATTAAAATTGTAATTAAGTTTACATTTTTTTAAGATTCTCTCATATAACTTAAATAGACATGAGATAAACAATACATATTTTTATTATTTTCTTTATTTCACTGGTGGGGTAACTAGTAGTTATGCTCCTTGTCTCTGGTTCCGAGCGTAGGGGGTTCAAACCCGGCCCGGGCTCGATCAGTTTATTTAGAATGGAAAAATCCAAGAAGCAAGTTCCTCCGAGAGGAACTTTAGCCATGGATCTCTTGTATGAAGATTTTCATGCTCGTATAAGATCCTTAAGCCTGAATAAAAAGGTCTCTGAGCAAAATTTACCGATCTCAACGTCGTAGTAATACCCTAGTTGCCTGCTAGATGTCTCATTGAATCGTAATGTGACCGCATGCTATTCATGGCATCTATGGGTAAATAAGGCAACTAAATTAACTTGGTGAAGTAACTCCTAACAAAGGAAAGGCTATGATTCAACATTGTGTTACGCAATTTTATATCTAGATAGATTTATTTCACTTGGTAATTAAACTTAATAGAAGTTAGTTAACATAACATATTTATCCTAAAAACAACAAAAATCTATAAAATGGATTAATAATACTGGGCAACAAATTTTGGCAACTCTTTGTTCCTCTCAGTTTTTTCAAGGTAAAGGTAAAGTGATCCCACTACAGGCCTCAGGAAGCCCTTCGGGTAGTAGGAGGTTAAGGCTCCCAATTTTTCGGGGACAATCGGCACTTGGTGTCAGCCGGGTTGTCAGCCCAGCGTGACGGCCGCCTTTACATCAGAACAAGCGTCCGGTGCTCATTTCCGTTAAAGGCTGAGTCGCCCCAGGGACATAGTGCCGCCAGAAGGTTTGGGTCAGTTTAAAAAATCTAGACCCCACCAGGACTCGAACCCTCGACCTTCCGGCTTGTAGCGCAGTGCCTTAACCACTACACTACGGCGTGCCCCCGCGTTTTTCCATGGTTCTTATATAATTCAGGCACCTACCTGAGTTCAGAAACGTCAGTTTCACATACATAGCATCAATAGTTCTATGGAAAATTGTATTTGAAAATGTGGGAATTAATACAAAAAATGTATCCACAAATATAGATGGAATAAATGCCACCTTATGTTGGTATTGTATCTGATGTTATGAAATGGGATTTTCTTTCAGCATCACTGACTTGACCATCAAATTTATTAAAATGAAGTTGTGACCGCCCTTTTCTTTTGTGTTGCTGTGGATTGTCCCTCACAAACTCCAAACGTAGTCCCCCATCATGTTTATATCCTACCTGCCCTGATATCTTGATTCCATGTTTTTGAGATCCTGATGGAATCGATCTCTTGTTCTTGACTCACATCGCCCAAATTTGGTCTAAAGAAATCCAAATGTGAGTGCAGATAATGTAATTTAGTTGACATTCTGCAACCTAATGTGCGATATGTACTCAGCAAGTTCTCAATCAACTCTTCCAAGGAAGTCGTGCACAACATTACGAAATGTTTGCCATGCACTTTTTTCAACTGGTCTCATATTTTATTCTAATTTTGCGGACTCCAGCATCTGACTTATTTGAGATCCTGTAAAAACTCCAGCAAATATTTTTGCATCAGACAAATGTGAGAACGTAGAGCGAATATGTTGCAAAGCATCTGACAATTTAACCAAAGCTTTAATATACTGTTTTTATAGTCCCAATTTAATGTGGAGAGGTGGTATTAATAGTAAGATCTTCCCGTCAATAAGAGGTTCATGTAGAACATTATACTCCCGGAACAAGTTCGTTTCTTGAAGGCCACACTTGTTGGATGTAGTGTTGACCAGTTGCTCGTCTGTCCCATAAACAAAGGAAACATGGATACATGGTTGAGATTGAACCGTTAACATTTGGAGAAAAATAATATTAACCAATCATATACTTAAAATTGAAAAAGTGACGAAAACAAAAATTGTGATTACTATCGAACCGTCGACATTTGGAGAAAAATATTCACATATTTGAAATCAGCAGAAAACACTGAGTCAGAAACACTTAAAATATGCAGAGGAACATTTTCATTGTTACCCAGCGTAATGAACAATAAAGTAAACTATATAGGCCTATCTATAGTAATTCTGCCCGAGGGCAGGTCTTTCACTGCAATCAGCATTTTCGTGCTGTGCTTTGCAGATTTACTAAGGAAATTATAGGTGTGGTAATTTCCCGTTGCTTTCTACACCGGTGAAGGATGATGATGATGTCCGGATGATTTTCGGGGAACGTTGGGCTTTAAGCTTCCTGATATTTGTCTTACAGGTAAGGAAACCTTTCCCCCCCCAAAAAAAAATTCACCCAGGAGCCTGTCCCGACCGGGAATGGAACCCGGGCCCACTGTGTGACAAGGCAGCACCCTACATCTAGACCACAGCGGTGGACTACAGTAAACTAATAAAATAAAAATAACAAAAAAGTCAACTTTTATAAGATTCATGATATGATCCGTTGAGGCATTCAAAATTAAAGTATAAAATTATGGAATATTCACCTGAAGTTTTGAATCCTGCCGATGATGGGACTAGTCCCAAAAGCGCTACAGTTAAATAACTAATAAAGTTGAGGAGACGGACCTTTCAGGTGAATATTCCACAATGTTATACTTTAACAAAACAAAAAAAAGACAAAATAAGTTAATTTGTTTTCAATATTCCCTAATTTTAAAAGTATGTTCGTGGTTCGAAAGTTGACTTCATTTTATCTCTCAGTTCATACAATTTCAAGTAAAACTAATTGAGAAGTTATGCAGAATCCTATAATGGAACGTAAGCTCAGGAGTGTTAGTTACGTCAATGCAATTTATCATTACGTTGTCATCAGACATGTTTTCTTTCCTTATGAAGTGACAGTGAATAATGAAAGACAGGAAACTTAAGGTGCCGGAAGTAAAGGGGGATTATGAAGACTTATTCAGGGTGTTGGCGAGGGTTGTTTTTAATGAATAAAATAGCTTGGTTTAGAGGGTTGCTTTATTCTCACATGACTTTGTGCTACCAAACATATCTGATAGAACCTCTTTTTTTATTAAAAAGTTGATGTAATTTTTCTTTCCCCCTTTTTTTCTCGGAGTTTTATTATAAAAGTGAACAGGTGCGCCTTGGATTTTTTTAAGTCGTTAATTTCTTCCGGCATGAGGGAAAATTTAGAAAATGGGGTTGGTCTTAGTTTGTCATGTTCCTGTCATCGTAACATTCTGTTTATTGTAACTGCATAAATGTAGTCTGTTTAACGCTCACCTTTTCTTTTATCATCTGCTCGACCCTTTCTATGTACCTGACTGTCAAAGCATCTGTCTCTCATTTACACTTATAGCCACTTAGTACCATGTTCATTTATTTCTATTCATTAATAGAATAAAAAAATGTTAGCACAGGTGTTACGACCACCTTTTGGTGGAGATTGATTGATATAGGTGAATAACTGTACTATAAAAAAAACACTAAACTGAAAATATATATAAAACTATTATTCTCCTAGTTATATTATGATGATAACGAGGAGATACTAAGAGCCAACACGCACATCCTATTGAGAAACATTAAGAAATTGGGACTGGAAGTAAACATCCATCCATCCATAGTAATTCTGCCCGAAGGTAGGTCTTTCACTTCAATCATAGCATTTTCATGCTATGCTTTGCATCTTTATTAGGTAATTATAGGTGTGGAAGCTTCCCGTTGCTTTCCACACCGGTGAGGGATGACGATGATAATGATGGCCGGATGATTTTCGGGGACCATTGAGCCCTAAGCTTCCTGACATTTGTCTTACAGGTGAGGAAAAACCCCAAAAAATACCTCACCCAGGAGTCTATCCCGACCGGGAATCGAACCCGGTCCCGCTGCGTGACAAGGCAGCACGCTATCTCGAGACCACAGCGGTGGACAAGTAAACATCAATAAAACTAAATATATGGTCACACATAGAAATGTATATAATGGAAATGTACAGCTAATCAGGGGAAGTTTGAAGAAGTTAAATTCAAATACTACCCAGAAACAATAATTACAAATAGGAATGAGATGCACAAAGAAATTAAACAGACTCAATTCTGGAAATGCGTGCTTTTATGCATTACAGGAAATCATGTCGTCCCAGCTTCTCTAAAAAAAAAAACATGTAATTTAAAATATATAAAACTGTTATGTGTATGCGAAACATGGGCTCTTACTTTAAGGGAGGAAAGGAGATTACGAGTATTTGGGTATGAAGTTCTTAGGAACATTTTTTGACCAAAGAGAGATGAGCAGCCAGGCGAATGGAGAAGACTTCATAACAGTGTGCTACATGATATTTATAGGAAACCAGATATAATAAGAACAGTTAAGTTTCGTAGTCTGCGATGGGCAGAACATGTAGCACGAATGGGGAATGGAAGAGGGACAAGGAAACTTCTTGCAGGAAAACCAGAGGAATAACGCTTCGTTGGTAGATCAAGAATGTGGCGGGAATGTAACTTTAACCAAGATTTGAGAGAAGTGGTTTATATAGGGGATAATTGAAAACACTAGTTTAAATACGGATGTATGGAGAGCTTATTTCCGCGCCGCCATGTACCTACGGATTCGACAGTACCAGTGAATTAATTAACTTATTAATGCTATCGAAACATCTATTCGCGAAAGTTACTTGTATTCGTTAGTAGTTATAAATTTTATTTATATTTTAACATCAACGTTGTGGTCTCGAGGTAGCATGCAGCCTTGTCACGCAATGGGTCCGGGTACGATATCCGGTCGGGATAAGCTTCCTGGGTGAAATTTATTTCCGGAGTTTTTCCTCACCGTAAGACAAATGCCAGGTAGTTTTAAGGCACAAAAGGTCCCCGAACATCATCTGGCCATCATCATTATCATCCTTCAACGGTGTGGAAAGATACGGGAAGCTTCCACGCCTATAATTACCTAGTAAAGCTGCAAAACATAGCATAAAATGCTATGATTGTAGTGAAAGACCTGTCCCAGGGCAGAATACTATAGAGTAGAACATCAAATGCCACTAAAATTAATAATTAGAGCAGGTTGTTTATTTATTTATTTAAATGAAAAGTCTCAGATTTTATGCAGAAGTTTTTTTTTCAGACATCTTATTTTACGTTTCGTGAATGTACAACTGGCGTGTGACTTTTCTTCTCTTCCGAAAGAAGTTCTATTAATGACTTGAAAATCTATCATTAACCATGATGGAAATAGGGAAATAGATTATACAGGGCAAGATTGGAAAACATTATCTCAGGAAAATAAGGATGTGTTATAGCAGGATTTTAATATCATAATAAATTAAAAGTTAAAATTAATAATTTTGTATTTTTAAATTCTTTTAATTTTTGAATATAACTTAAATAAAATCATCTAAATAATTCATTGTTGGTTATTGTTGAATAAAAATGTTTCAATAACAATTAAAGAATTTGTATTACATAAGTCTTTGTAAAGAATGCTTTTAAAAATTGTTTTAAGTCATTGTTGTCAAAATTATAAAGCTTTCTGTTATAACTGTAATAAGAACAACTGCTTAACTTCATATTCTTAAATGAAAGTAAACTAAACTCTGATTGGATGTTAAAACAATTAATTTTCGTATTTAACAAATCAATTTAAACCTTATATTTAAAGAACTATTAACCAATAGAATTTAAAATTAACATCATGTGGTGTAATAATGGTCTTTAAAATTATAAAAGAATTACACTAGTCATTCTTCATACAACTTTCAACAAAGATAGAAGCAATTGAGCTCTCCTGATAAAATGTGATATTTAATACAAGAAGAATAATTGATTCAAGAAAAGAAAATAATTTAATTTTAATTGACGGTGAAGAATAATACCACCTACATTTACTCGATCTGCTGGGAAATAAAGAAGTGAATAAATTTACAATTATTTCTATAAGAAACAGTTTTCAGTGATTTTAAAGTGTTTTCCTATTCCGACCCTAAGAAGAGAATCCGGCTCTACCGAAAATCAAACCCAACCTGAACCAGTAATCCTTTTTGGGACACAAATCCTTGTTCAAAATGTTATATCATCGGGCATAAAGAGAAGTACTGCTTCAAAATGTCACCACAACGTGGGACAGCAATTTACTTCTTCAGTTTGGAGAGCTAATGTCCGCGAGATCATGAACCTACGCGTTCGATAGAGCCAGTTCAATTAGTTATGTATATTTCTTTCATTATTCTAACCCTAATATCACGTATTTTTTGTTTGTGCCCGAAGATAACACGTAGCCATGTGTTATGAGTTAGGGCTTGGAAGTTGAAAAATCCTTTTTTTTTATTATTTTTTTTTATTTTATGTCTGAAGACGAGGCCCAACATTATATATATATATATATATATATATATATATATATATATATATCCCGACTCTAGCATTCATTTTTCTTTTCATATTATATTTGCCTTCATTGTCAAATGTCAAAAATATAGTTATAACATCTAAATATATAAGCGTTACTGCTATAAAGTAAATATTCTCTTTAAAATTTTGCTTAACTGTTATGTTAGCCACTAGATGTCAGTCGGAACAAATTTCGGGTACCTGTTGTGTGAATTGAGAATACTACATATATAAGAAAAATGTTTGTATTGGAATACTTGGGTAGCTCAGGTCGTTAGAGCACTAAACGTACAGAGTTTAGAGACTCGGGTTCAAATCCCGACTCAAGCATTCATTTTTATTTTCATATCATATCCATCCATAGTAGTTGTGCCCAAGGGCAGGTCTTTCACTGCAATCATAGCATTTTCATGCTATGCTTTGCAGTTTTACTAGGGAATTATAGGTGTGGTAGCTTCCCGTTGCTTTCCACACCGGTGAAGGATGATGATGATAATGATAAGGATGATGATGATGGCCGGATGATTTCCGGGGACCGTTGGGTCCTAAGCTTCCTGACATTTGTCTTATAGGTGAGGAAAACCCCCGAAAAAACCTCACCCAGGAGCCTATTCTGACCGGGGATCGAACCCGGGCCCGCTGTGTGACAAGGCAGCACGCTACCTCGAGACCACAGAGGGGACTATATATATATTGGGTCATTGTAGGCCAGAAAATGGTGAGTTTTATTTGTCCTTTTATTCGACGTTTTTTCGCTTATTGGCCCCTTTTAAGCTTTTTTTTTTAGCTTTTAACTTTTTTTTTGCAACTATACCTTCTTTTGTCTACATTTATACCATTTGTGTTATTCAAGAAACCGCAGGATCTAGTCTCAAATCCAACTTATTTTAAAAAATACTATGTAGTTTTATTTTATAAAGACTTTTAATGTTCCATACAACTTTGTTCCGCGAGAAACTATTGAACCCTCACAAAATCCCCGTTATTTTTAACTACCGACCTACTGACCACCTGAACTATTGTTTTTCGACTTCAATTTTTTCAAGAAGTTGCCACTTTGTGAAAATTACCTCGAACAGAGGGTGAAGGCTGCAAGGTTATCTTTACCCACTTGTTAGCAATTGCAACACATTTCAGGTTCTTTTTTTTTTTCTTTTTTCTCGCACCTTTAGGTATTTTGTAGGATATCTTTAGGTCTTTTTAAAGGTATTTTATAGGCACTTTATAGGTCCTCAACTTCCCAGCCCTTGTTATGAGTGTTTTCTACTCATACATTTCACTAACACATGAAGATGTGAAGCATTGATATAGGTGTTTCCTATTTATTCAACGTGAGATGTTCAGCAAAACAACAAAGAAAATTGCACGAATCTCTGAAAGTAATGGCATTTAAGAGGCGTCTTCTGCGGTAGTAAATGCGTGATAGTAAATTTCGCAATTCACAAATACAACTTCATGGGTTGGGAGAGTCAAGACCATAATTTGCATAAGGAGTGTCTCTCATCCACTGTTTGAACAGCATGTGCAATAACACTGTTCTTCATGTTCGATTCATTCTGCCGTATCTATATACTTAACGTATGGTTCAATAGCATGCGAGTCCTGTATACAACATTTATTCTAAGTTCTGGCTTCCAAACGTAGCTCAAATAACTTTGTAACTAATTAACTCAGTTGCACGATCAAAGAGTACATGGTCTGACCAGTTTTTTGAAACTAGGAACGGACCTTTGAAGGGCTCATTCCTTGTTAGTTTTGTTGATGATGAATATTATTATTATTTATATCTGTACATAATTTATCACTAATAGCAAGATCATACAATATGGAGTTATCACAACACAAAACTAAAAGCATGGCCTTCTGTGGCAAAGATCCTATACAAAGCAAAATTTGTAGGCCCTATTAATAATAGAACTTTGGAAAGAGTTAAACAATTTAATTACCTGGGCTGTAAACTGTAATTTTGCACAGATTTAGACATTCCGGATAAAAATCATTAAATTTAATAAATGCATAGGTATACTTACTTACTCACTGGCACTATCGATCCCATAGGTTCATGGCCGCGCGGACATAAGCTCTCCATACATCCCTATCCTGAGCTAATGCTTTCCAATCATTCCCTGTATAATCTACTTCCCTCAAATCATAGTTAATGTTATTCTCCCACCTCATTCTTGGTCTACCAACTGGGCGTTTTCCCTCTGGCTTTCCTATAAAAAGCTTCCATGCACGTCTTTCATTCCCCATACGCGCAATATGTCCTGCCCATCGCAGTCTACGAGACTTAATTGTTCTTATTATATCTGGCCTCCTATAAAGACCATGTAGTTCATTGGTATGTAGTCTTCTCCATTCACCTGTCTGTTCATCTCTCTTTGGTCCAAAAATTTTCCTAAGTATTTTATTCTCAAATACTTGCAATCTCCTTTCCTCCCTTAAATTATGAGTCCATGTTTCTCATCCATGTAATATAACTGGTTGAATAATAGTTTTATATATTTTCAGTTTAACGTTTTATGAAAGGAGTTGGGATATCAAAAGTCTCTGAAATGCATAATAGCACACATTTACAGAATTGAGCCAATGTTTAATTCCTTTGTGTATCTCATTCCTGTTTGTGATTATTGTTCCTAGGTATTTGAATTCATCCACTTCCTCAAAATTTCCCTCATTTGTCATTAGCTGTCCATTTCTATTATCTAATGTATTTTTATGTGTGCCCATATATTTAGTTTTATTGATATTTACTTCCAGTCCTAATTTCTTAGTGTTACTCAATAGTGTGTACGTGTTGTCCTTTAGTATCTCCTCGCTATCGGCCAATAGTACTACCTGATCAGCATAAACTAACAGCTTATTAATACCATTGAGTTGTAGGCCTTCCTCATCCTCTAAAGAATTGGTGGCATGCTCTAATACAAAATTAAATAGTAGAGGAAATAGCGCATCTCCTTGCTTCAACTCATTCTAGATTTCAAAAGTGTCCGAAAAATGTTTGCCTACAGGCACCCTACTGTTTGTGCCATTTAGACACATTCGTATAAGTCTAACTAACTTTTTAGGAATTCCGACCTCCAGCAGGATACTATATAACTTCTCCCTCTTAATTGAATCATATGCTTTTTTGAAGTCTACATATAGTTGATGTAGTGTACCATTATATTCCTATTTATTTTCTAAAATATGTCTTATACTAAAAATCTGATCTGTTGTAGACCTGTTTCTTCTAAATGCATATTGATGATGTCCTAGAATGTCATCATCAATATAGGGAGTAAGTCTGCTTACTAATATATTTGTTAGAATTTTGTATGAAGTTGAGAGTAATGGGATGCCCCTGTAGTTGTTGCAATCAGTTTTATCTCCTTTCTTATAAATTGGTACGATAATTGATTCCTTCCATTCATCTGGAAGAGCTTCTTTTTCCCAAATCATACTAAGCAACCAGCGTATCTTGTCCATCAATTTTTCTCCCCCTGATTTTATCAGTTCTGCTGGGATCTCATCTGAACCTGATGCTTTATACATCTTCAATTTTTCAATCGCCATTTCAACCTCTAATGCACTTGGTTCTGCGACTAGCATTTCTGCTGTCTGTAAATTATCCTCCTCAATGTCCGGTTCTATATGTACATTTAATAGCTGATTAAAGTAACTTTTCCATCTATTTAATATACTCCTGGAATCTGCAATCATATCCCCATTTTCATTCCGAATTATGTTTGTTCTAGCCTGAAATCCTTTCTTCTCTATACTAATTCCCTAAACCATAGGTATATTACACAAAATTATGAAAGCTTCTTTAGTTCTTCAAAAACACACTCGTATCCGTCTTTATAAAATCCTTGCAAGACCTGTCCTTCGTTATGGGAGTGAAACGTGGACAATAAGACAATGCGAAATGAGTAGAATCACAGCAAGTGAGACGAAGTTCTTGCGCCGAACAGCAGACCACATCAAAAAACGAAGATATGCTACAGTAACTTAACATGGACCCATTATGGATTTTATACATAAAAACCAAGGTAATTGGAAACAATATGTGAGACGGATGCCCAGAGGTAGGATTCCCAGGAAAATTTTGAACTACCAACCACAGGGAAAGAGATCGATTGGATGTCCGCCAAAAAGGATAGAAGGAGAATTTTTGTAGACGTAACAGTTCTTAAAAGACTATAACATACCAGAACGATTATTATTATTATTATTATTATTATTATTATTATTATTATTATTATTAAATTATGGGTGTATAAGAGGAGCCGGACATCATAGACATTATAGAAAAGAAAATATTACAGTAGTATGGCCATCTCAAAAGAATGCCAGAGCAAAGATTGCCTAAAATTGTTATGGAATGGATCCCAATGGAAAAGGAGGAAGAGAGGAAGACCAAAGAAAACTTGGATAGAAGGGGTACAAGCGGCTATGAATATCAGAGGATTGGAGGAAGATCAATGGATGGACAGAGAGGAGGAATGGCGTTGGTTTCCGGAAGACGGCGGCAGCGGCCATAACAACGGATTATTATTATTATTATTATTATTATTATTATTATTATTGTGCTACATTTTCATACAGATTTATCGTAAGTAATGCCACGAGTGATTTCCAAATTATCTCACTTCGTCATTCGTGAATTTATCTAGAGAATTTGGAAATCAAGAGTGGCATTTGTTTGGACTATTTAACGAATAAAGACTGCATAATTGTGAACCATATGGTCTTTATGGGAAGCCAGATGTAATAAGAACAGTTAAGTCTCGTAGACTGCGATGGGCAGGACATGTGGCACGGCGTGAAATACGTGTTTTGAAGCTTCTTGTAGGAAAACCAGAGGGAGGACGCCCAGTTGGTAGACCAAGAATGAGGTGGGAGAATAACATTAATTATGATTTGAGGGAAGTAGATTATACAGGGAATGATTGAAAAATATTAGCTCAGGATAGGGACGTGTCGAGAGCTTGTGTCCGCGCGGACATGAAACTACGTGTTCGATAATGCCAGTGAGTAAGGTAGTTAGTTAATTGAATGAATAAAATTAAGCTGTTTACTGAAAAATTATTACTTAAATATAGTTACCGATATTTAAAAATATTATATATTTAATGTAAACGGCGATGTTTGAAAATATGTGTGGTTATGTTTCACTACAAATTGATCATATCGTTTATTGCCAAATAAGATCGCAATTATTAGTCATTCAAAATATATCTGCAGGCGGAAGAATTACGAAGCTCTGTCTGTTTCTACACGTGACGTCATATAAGGCAGTGTACACTGTCAGCGTCCCACGTCCAATTCCCCTCTGCACTCATAGATATCAGTGTCACGTGTTCTATTCCTTCATAAACACAACTGCAGGCCCTCCGCCAACAACTGCGCTTACCTTAATAGTAATAGCGACATCTCACTGGATCGCAATATTGTAATGGAGAGAAAAAGGAAACACATCAAACTGTATATTATAACCAACATTATAGGCAAAAATTTTAATGCATTAAAAGTTAAGATTGCGAAACAGATGGTATATATATATATATATTATTCAACTGTTTGTATGTGATACTAAGACAAAAGACAGACAGAAGTCTTACTTCTAATTATACTATATTACAATCTTAACGTTTACTGCATTAAAATCCTTGCCCTATATTAATTTATATTTTTAGTAAACAACTCAGTAAAATCATTATTTAAAACACAATTATTGAACACACAATTATCAAATGTGTACTTCGAAGGAATCTGTTCATTATTTGCTATATTCAATGTATTTGTTGTAGAGCCAGTCACTGCAAAATAATGCTCTGACCTGGTCAGAATATTAAAAGGATGAGCTTTCTTTGTCACAAAAAACATGAGCTGATAAAGAGAAATCGATAAAGAGCGAGGTGAAACACGGGGTGTAAAACAAAATTCATTGAATCCTGATTGGCCATTGACCTCTATTTGGGGCATGAGTTAAATAGTCAGAATATCAGGGTATGTCATATACGACTGATGAGATTCTACAGAATCCCGAAAGATACTTGCCTTTTGTAATATCCGTAGAATGGATATTTTTTAGAATAAGTTTTGTAATAAGAGAAATTAAAGTGAATGTTCTGTAGTGTATTTCATAATGATGTGGATTTAAGGCCTAATTAACTATTAGACGTTTTTGTAAAATCGTGACTGTGGTATCCCCCACGTTTCGACCGATCCCAATAACCTTGTGAACAGACAATATACTGCATTCTGCATTTATTTCCTATATCTTAACCGCTCTTTCGAGTATTTGAATTATGATGCAGTGGCGGCTAGTATTTTGCAAATTATCTGATAACCCATGGAATCTATATAAATAAAAAATGTAAATGTTCGTTTGTTCAAAATTGTAAATCTCCGAGTATTCTTCACCAATCTTCATGAAAATTTGCACGTACATGTTTTCAGGTATGGCGAGTGTTTAGCTGCTATCTATTATTCTCTAAAATCATTATGATAGAAGTTCGCCTGAAACGAAACATTTAAAAATTGCTCTACCGGTTTCAATTTTCTATGTTTCACAATGAAACTCCGTATATACTACTAAAATATAGTGACGTAGGTTTTATAAAAAATCAGTAAAATCCAACCATTAGGAGTGGAGGGTTTACCAGAAATCTGGAATTAAAAATTTGCTCTAGCAACCGCCATGTTTGGTCTATTTCATTATCAGACGGATGGGCATAAAAAATAATTACGATATAAATTTATAATAATGTTGTATTGCTTATTAAACTAAATATTAAAACGCATTTAATTTATTTAGGCGTATAAGGGCACGCCGGGTATTTGCTAATATGTTAATAAATTAGATAGTGCCCATATAATTTCTTACAGATTTTTTCTAAACAAGTAGTGTGTGATGACAGGTAACACGTAGTGTGTTTGAACAGCATTGCAAAAATTGCGTTACTTTTACAAGGAGAAAACACGCTATTTGTATCTCTAATTTTATTGAGACTTTGTGAGACGAGGATTCAAAATCTGTTGTTTAAACTTACATTTAGTTTTGGATCTAATAACTCTTCATTATGGAAATATTAGCAGTCTTTATCAAAAAAATTCAGCCTGTGTATGTATGTGATCTCAAAACTCGAAAAGAAGTCAGTCGATAGACTTGAACATTTGTATGTACGGGTTTTCTGGTACGGTAAATGTTAAGCCACTATCTATTCTGCTCTAAAATCATTAGGCATAGGATTTCATCTGGAACGAAAATTTAAAAATCGCTCTAGCGGTCACAATTTTTTATTTTTCACAACGAAACTCAGTACATGCTATTGAAATAAATCGAAGTAGGAATTATCCAAAAATTAGCGAAATCCGGCCATTACAAGTGGAGGTTTACCAGAAATCCTAAATTAAAAATTGACTCTAGCAACTGCCATGTTTGGTTTTTCGCAAATCTATACCACACAATTGATTAATCCTATAAGATCCCTATGTTTCCTAACTAACTAACTGACTGACTGACACTATCGAAACCGCGCGGACATAAGCTCTCCATACATCCCTATCCTGAGCTAATGTTTTCCAATCATTCTCTGTATAATCTACTTCCCTCGAATCACAGTTAATGTTATTCTCCCACCTCATTCTATCAACTGGACGTTTTCCCTCAGGTTTTCCTACAAGAAGCTTCCATGCACGTATTTCATTCTCCATTCGTGCCACATGTCCTGCCAATCGCAGTCTACGAAATGTAACTGTTCTTATTATATCTGGTTTTCTATAAAGACCATGTAGTTCACTGTTTTTTTTAGTCTTCTCCATTCACCTATCTGTTCATCTCTCTTTGGTCCAAAAAATGTCCCAAGAACTTTATTCTCATATACTTGTAATTTCCTTTCCTCCCTTAAAATAAGAGTCCATGTTTCGCATCCATATAATATAACTGATAGAATAACAGTTTTATATATTTTCAGTTTAACATTTTTAAGAGGAGTTGGGACGTCAAGAGTCCATTAAAGCATAATAGCACTCATTTCTAGAATTGAGCCTATGTTTAATTTCTTTGTGCATGTCATTCCTGTTCGTAATTATTGTTCCTAGGTCGGTATACTTAACGCACTAATATCCGTTTTATATATTTTTACTTTAATGTTTTTTTTATAGAAGTTGGAGTGACAAAAGTTTTTGTAATGCTTAATAGTATGCGATTGCAGAATTGAATCTATTCTAGGTATTGGATTCTGCCACTTCTTCAAAATGTCTATATTTGGCAACAACAGTGCATTTAGTCTACATATCTGATTTAATGAATTTATTTAATGTATAATAGCCGCAGGATAAATCATTTTTATGTTATGCTTGATTTTATTTTTCCAAGACTTGACACCAGACTGAAAAAAAAAGAGAAAATAGAAATATAGAATTGAGATCACATTTTATGTTTTTTTTAAGTAAGTTTCTTTTCTTTTCTATATACTTAGGATTATCTAGTGCATTTTTATGTCTTATGATGCAAGCTTCTTGTAGTTTTACTAACGGACGTGGTTTACTCAGCTTTTTGATACCACAAATAGCGAAATCAGGTTAAAAAATATTAAATTAAACTTGAGAGATTGCATTATGTACTGACACCTGCTTGCAGTGACTTGCAACCAGTTCATTAGGCCTTTTTCTTTTTGGAGATATGAGATACGGATTTATTATTATTATTATTATTATTATTATTATTATTATTATTATTATTATTATTATTATTATTATTATTATTATTATTTAAAGTCAGAATTACAATGTACAAAAACTGATTTTTAAGAAGATCTGTACGATGCTCTAAATTTAACAGAATCAGAAACAGTATTATCTGAGAAAAAATTAAATTTAACGAAACACTTACACAATACAATTTGTGGGAAATAAACAATTACAATATTTTGGACACGTGAAGAGGATGAATGAAGATAGATTACCAGCTCGAAGTTTGGAGTGGGTTCTAAATGGAACGAAAAGAAGGAGACCTAATAAGAAGACATGGGTAGAGGAAATTATGAATATGACGAAGGACAGGAGACTGCAGGATGGTGAGTGGAAGGAGAGAGATGAATAGAGGAAGATAATCAGAATTTAATATTGGGCACAGGAATACGTTTGCATACATGTAAGACCTATTGAATAATAATAAATATTAATTATTATTGTTATTAACAAATATTTATTATTATTATTACTATTATTGAATACAAGAAATAAGAACTAGAATGAGAACAAGAGGACTGGAGGACATGGAGTGGATGAATAGAGACGAGTGGAGAAGGGAAATAAAACTTTAGGCACAGAAAAATGCGTGAACATTAAAAATCTATATACAAATGTATTATTATTATTATTATTATTATTATTATTATTATTATTATTCGGCCGCGGTGGACTAGTGCCTCTGGTTCCGAGGGTCGCCGGTTCAAACCCGGCCGGGGTCGATGGATTTTTTTTAGGATGGAAAAATCCAAGGAGCAAGTCCTCCGGGAGGGACTTTATGCCGTGGGTCTCGAGTCTGAAGATTTCCAGGCTCGAAAAAAATACTTAAGCCTGAATGAAAAGACCTCTAAGCAAAATTTACCGAATTTTCCCGCCCTAGTACTACCTTGGTTTCCTAGATGTCAGTATGAGCCGGAACGCTGACCACGGATCACTCAAATGACATCTATACGATAACAAGTGTAACTAAATTAGTATGCTTCAAATTCTTCCCTGTAGGGGGAGAGTGCCTAAATCTCTATTAAGAGAAAACATGGGCTTACAAGGTACAAGATTATTATTATTATTATTATTATTATTATTATTATTATTATTATTATTATGAGGTGAAGGTTCAACATCTGATTAATCTCATATGTACTTATTGAGAGCTGTCTAAAAAAAATAGCTGGTCGTGTACAACCAGAGTTAAAAATAGTTTTATTTTGTTCGGAGAATTACAAAAGTAAACTGAAAAAAGTAAAATCACATTTTTATCTCTTGTCTGCTATCTTGATATACTACTTTCTGCCTGGAGGTTCTTTGCTCCACTGTTCTACAGCATAGCCCGCCACTGCTATCAAAAGTCATTATCATCCAATTATCTTTTGGCACAGAACGCTTCTTTGCTCAAATGAAGTCGTAAATCCTCTGGTAAAACAGAAATATGTTCCTGTATTCACTCTGTGACCCTGACTTAACGAATATATATGTTCTTAAATTGTTTGAATGTGACTGCCAAACCCAACTTGCATGTACAGTAGGTGTATTGTAAAAAAAAAGTAATTATTTAGTTACACACGTGTTTCTTACATAGGCGTGCTGACCTTGTAGAGATTCATACATTATATTGTCATTAGTGAGTGATCACGTAATACAAGATCTACCACTTCATCCCCTCAACAGAGATTGCTCTTCTCAAGGACATAGTCATACATTATACAGGGCTATTCAGAAAGAAGGAACAGACTTCAAACATTTATTTCTTCCAAACTACAAAAAATAGAAACACAATTCCAACGTTTCTGGAAAAAAAAAAAAAGTTCAAATTTCACTATTTTATGTATTCAATATGAGCACCATGTGCTACACGACAAATATAAAAACCGGTGGGGCATTTCATGCCGCACACAAATCACTTGGTCCCTTGTTATCGAATTCACAGCTTCAACAATCCGATGTCGCAGATTTTTAAGAGTGTCAGGCATAGAGGGATAAAAACAGGTCTTTACGTATTCCCACAGATACAAATCACATGAGGTTAGGTCCGGTGACCTGGGAGGCAACCGGCGATGAAGTTGATTTTTTGCTCCTCCTCTTCCAATCCAACGTCCTACTATGTCGCCATTTTGATAGAAACAAGCAACATCGCCAATGCGGCCGTGATCGGAACTTCAAACTTTTCTCTTTCCAGGAACGTTGGAATTGTTTTTCTATTTTTTTTTTTTGCAAGAAATAAATCTTTGAAGTCAGTCCTTCTTACTGAATAGCTCTATATATAAAAACGTCTTGCAATAACTTATATTCGTTCTTTAAATTTAATTAACAAATTATAAGAAAGTATAGCATCATCATCATCATCATCCCACTATAGGCTGTAGGAGGCCCTTGGAATAGTAGGAGGTTAAGGCTCCCACTTGTCTACACAATCGGCACTTGATGCCAGCTGGGTTGTCAGCTTAGTAGGGTCATGGTGCCGCCAGAAGGTTTGGATCAGTTTAAAAATCCCGACCTCACCGGGATTCGAACCGTCACCTTCTGGTTTGTAGCGTATTGCCTTAACCAACTACGCTACGGTGTACTCCTGCGTAAATGTAGGTAATTATTGTATCTACGGCAGACGAGGAATATTTAAACGCTTAATTTGAACTTATGTCTGCAGTTCGAAAAAGGTACGTTTCCGGACATAGGTTCCTATTCAAAACGTAATGTACTCAGTCCCATAATAAAGCCAATTAATTTGTAATAGGAATTTCGGAATATGCTTATTTTTCGTTGTTAAATAATCATAGCAGTTTTTATGTTTAATGCTTTCCTTCAGTTCTACCTCTTTCTGTATTTTTATATCGTACTGTTTCTCATCGAATTGTTGTAATGTCGGCTAGAATTTGTATGTAATTACATATTCTTTCCCTTTGCTTATACATGGGTAAAACTGATTAATGCCCATGAATTAGAAACTTACTAATCATATATGAAAATGTATCATTACATATTTTTACATATTTGATCATAATTACATATTTTACGTCATCGTCTGCATGGTAGGCCGTCGGCCTGTACATGCCACATCTCTATAGCCTTGAGGTTGGTACAAAAGTGCTTTTTTTGTTAGCCTAGAAAGAGTGCATTCTTAAAATATTTTCTTGCCATTTTTGTTTATAGTATTTTATTTTTTTCATTTAGATTTAAAAATTTGAGTTATTGCCTAATTGTTTCACTAGGAGTATATCCTGCAATGTATCTGAGGAACTTCATCTCTGATGTTTCTAGTAATCTTCTCTCTTATCTATTCATGGCCCAATTCTCTGATCCATATGTCACAATGGGAACTGTCATTATCTTATAAAACTTTAGCATTTTTCTTTTGTTATTTTTGTTTGTAGTGTTGTTTTAATAGTCCAACACATACTTTGAAATTTGTAATTTTTTTCATGTATATAATTTTCCCAATTGTAAGATTTAAAAACAAAAATAAGCGGAAAATAATTTAAAAGAATATTTGTTTACATTTAAAAAACTCGGACACCTGATTGTACATTGAAACTGGTTTTTTCAACCTATACAAAAGCTGCTGGGAAACAGTCAAAAGATGAATTCCATTTATAGAACATGATAAACATAGATACAGGAAGACTCTGAAAACTTGAATATAGTATGAATGAAATAAGCTGTTAATTTATGCTGATGATGCAGTATTAATGGCCGATAGCGAGGAGACACTAAAGGCCAACACGCACACACTATTGAGTAACACTAAGAAATTAGGACTGGAAGTAAATATCAATAAAACTAAATATATGGTCACATATAGAAATTCATTATATAATGGAAATGGACAGCTAATGACAAATGAGGGAAATTTTGAGGAAGTGGCTGAATTCAAATACCTAGGAACAATAATCACAAATAGGAATGAGATGCATAAAGAAATTAAACATAGGCTCAATTCTGGAAATACGTGCTATTATGCATTGCAGAGACTCTTGATATCCCAACTCCGTTCAAAAAACGTTAAGCTGAAGATATATAAAACTATTATTCTACCAGTTATATTATATGGGTGCGAAACATGGACTCTTACTTTAAGGGAGGAAAGGAGATTACAAGTATTTGAGAATAAAGTACTTAGGAAAATTTTTGGACCAAAGAGAGATGAACAGACAGGTGAATGGAGAAGACTTCGTAACAATGAACTACATGGTCTTTATAGGAAGCCAGATATAATAAGAACAGTTAAGTCTCGTAGACTGCGATGGGCAGGACATGTTGCACGTATGGGGAATGAAAGACTTGCATGGAAGCTTCTTGTAGGAAAGCCAGAGGGAAAACGCCCAGTTGGTAGACCAAGAATGAGGTGGGAGAATAACATTAACTATGATTTGAGGGAAGTAGATTATGCAGGGAATGATTGGAAAGTATTAGCTCAGGATAGGGATGTATGGAGAGCGTATGTCCGCGCGGCCATGAACCTATGGGTTCGATAGTGCCAGTGAGTAAGTAAGTAAGTATGAATGAAATAGTATGAATATATAGGGGGCACTCCGTGGTAAGGCAATATCTTACAAGCTGAAAAATCGAGGGTCGACACCCGATGGGGTCAGGATTTTTAAACTGCTTAAATCTTCAGGCAGCATCATGACCCTGGGGTCGACTCAGCCTGTAAAAAATTAATACTGTACTATGTTGTTGGGGTAAAGACAGCTATCACACAAGGCTGAAATATCGTGCCGATTGCCTAGAAAGATGGGAGCCTTAACCTCCCAGTATCCCTAAGATCTCTAGTGGGATCATTTTAAAATAGAAACATGACAATACCCAAGTATTTAACTGTCCCATTCCTTCAAATTTTATCTAAAATTCATCATCATCATCATCGACAACAAGGATTAAGCCCAATTGCCTGTTCCGTTCTCATTATAGGTCGAATTGGTCCTTCCATCTCTTCAATGGTCTTCCCAACATTCTTCTCCCTTTTGGTTTATAATTATACATTCTTCTTGGTATGCGCTGTTCATTCATTCGTAATACGTGCGGAAGATAAGCATTTTGATAATATTGTATTCTTTCACAGGGATTAAATATATTAAGTTCTGTTCTTATATATTCGTTTTTCTTTTTATCGGTCCTGTGGTATCCTGCTATTGCTCTCAACATCTTCATTTTAGCAGCCTCTCTAAAATTAACATTCAATATAAATGTATATAAAATTTATTTTTAACTTTTTAATATTACATATTTTAAGAAATGTTTATGTAATGTTACTTATTTACATAATGTTATTACAAAATATGTACATATTATTCATGTTAATATTACATAAAAATCCTAGCCTTAGTAATGAGTATTTCACAGTCACATGTCAATCAAAAACAAATAAACATAACTGTTTTCCATTTGTGTTCTACGCCTGATTTTAAACTGGAATTGTTCTCAGAGACAGGAATTCCGTGTTTCTGAACAAAAGGTTAACTCCATCACATATCCTGGATGTTAAATATCTGATACTGCAGTCAACAAAACTAATATAACTTAAGGTAAATGTACCGGTAATGAACACTGCATTAGTAATCGACACTTTCGCGCTAAAATACAATGTATAAGGGTCTCGCGGGATGTGCACACTTGAACGGAGAGCATTCTAGGAGTTCAAATATGCATTTCTCACTAGAACTTAATTTATAATAGTTTAGTGTGAAAGTGTAAATTACTAATACAGTGACTATTACCAGTATGTTTACCTTACATTGTAGTTGTATATATGTGTAACTCTCTTCTGTTCAATTCTTCGCACTTTAGTTCGTAGCGGGTTATATGCTAATAACATTTCATTGTCCACCACCGATGCATTACCACCAGGTTGTTATTACGATATTTCTGGTATTCTCTTCTGGCATGGCGTACTTATAACCAACTTCTAAGGTTGGAGCGCCTGGAAGGCGGGGTTACGGCTGCCCCGATGATATGAAAGGTGATGATGATGGTAATGATGCGCCAGGAGAGGTCTTAATCTAATAAGGCGAATATGATATTGATGATAATGATGATCAGATGGTGTTCGGGGATCGTTTGGGGGTTACAGTCTTACATGTGAGGGAGAAACCTCGAAATGTGGCATGAATGGGGAATGGAAGAGGGGTATGGAACTTCTTGTAGGAAAACCAGAGGAAAACGACCTGTTGGTAGACCAAGAATAAGATGGGAGAATAACAATCATGATTTGAGGGAAGTAGATTATACAGAGGATGATTGGAAAACATTAGCCCTTAAATTCATAATGTATCCTTTTGGATACATCGGTTGATTTAATTAATTTAATATTTTACATGAATCAGAAGAAAATGAACAAAAGAAGCTACTTACATGTGTATCAAATTATACAATATACATAATAATAACAGTTATGCAAGATTTCGTTTTCACTGCGGTTCGCCACATTCAAATATCTAACAGAAGAAATTTGTGTTTTGCCAATTTATGGGTTAGCTCAGGTTAAGGATGTATGGAGAGCTTATGTTCTTGCGGTCATTAATCGATAGGTTGGATAGAGCCTGTGAGTTAATTATTATTAAATCCATGGCATGGCAGTCAGTACTGGAGAGCCAAGGATGATTGATTTCGCTGCTGTCTATAGTTAGTTAACATATGTCATTACAGGTTTAAGTGTGACATAAACCTTCAGTTTTCTTATTTACATGCTTCTCAAACAAAAAAGGTACTCAATTCTTGGGTTGGTGTGTGAAGGGAGATATCTCCATCCCAGTTTATATTTGTACACACCAAGTATCCGAAATTATGAGTTACTATGAAATACAAGAATCACCAATGCCACTATAAGGTATTGCTTTGTCCTACAATATCAATATTTTTCAGTTTTATAACATGGCAGAGAATTGTCTTTGTTTCCCCCCCCCCGAATCCCCAGCTTTCTCGTTTGACATTCCTGGTTTCTCTCCTGGCATGGCGTACTTGTAATCCACTTCTGATATTGGGGCGCCTGGAAGGCGGGGTTACGTTGCCCCGATGATATGATGGGTGATGATGATGATGGTGCGCCAGGAGAGTCCCTAATCATAAGCTTAACCTAAGGTGAATATGAATGATGATGATTGCGATGGCCATATGATTTCGGGGACCGTTTGGGCCTTAAAGTTTTCCTGACATTTGTCTTACAGGTGAGGAAAAACCCCGATAAAAAACCTCACCCAGAAAAACTGCCCCGACCGGGGATCGAACCCGGGCCCGCTGCGTGACAAGGCAGCACGCTACCCCGAGGCCACAGCGGTGGACAGATTGTCATTCTTTCGAGCTGATTTTTCACAATTTTGGGTATCTCTTTGTAGTTAGATAACTCTTTTTTTTTTGCGTTTTGTCGTACTTACAGCAATGACGATCATGATTGAAAGTTCAACTTCCTACATTTCAGGGTTCCCAACCTAAATAACTATACTATAATATTATATATTACAAACCACGTGTGGGAAGTAAAACCACTGCCCTCTATGTATACTACGTACAATGTATATACAAATATATCCAAAAGGTAGTGTTAATATACATTATACGAAACAAATCACTGCATTTTAAATTAACTGAACTTTATTGAAACAATATAAAACAATAAATATGTACTTGCGGCCATTTTATTACAGATTGTTGTCACGGCCTCCTGTAGTTTCAACTAATAAACATTGCCCACACTGTGAACGTTAGTCAGTTGTTTATAAAGAAAGCAAGTATTTCCAGCAAAGATATTATTTTACTGTTATTTATTATTTTGAAAAAAAAATAATAATGTACAACGCACGTTTGTGAAGTATTTTACAAAATCTCGGAAATTAAAAACCTCGCTATCGCTCGATTTTAAATACTTTCCTCATTTCTGAAAAAACCACTTCCCAACCTCGCATCGTAATATACTATTACACAATTTTGGAGATATTCCTCTTTACACACCCACCCGAAAATGATTCTTATAATACTCAGTATACACTACCCACAAACTCTACATCATTCTAAAAAATATGATGTACTGTAGTTGATAATTGATACTGATACTTCTAGGATTATAGTCATACATTATGGCGGCAGAGGCGGTCTTTCATTATTAAATTCCCCTTACACAACTGGATTAAAAAATGCGTGAGTTTGTTTAGTTATGCTATCATTATTCCAACACGACTAAACGAACTCAGAGAGCAGGAAACTACACGAGTTCACTAAAAGCTGACGCAATTTGGTCTGAAAGCGCTCGCAGTCAGCAATGATTTATCACGCTTTTGTCTCCATGGCATCCCAAGAAAAGAAAGGAGTAAGAAAAACCAAGAAATAATATCTTACATCCAAACGTTGCTTTATCATAAGTAATGCCACGAGTGATTTACAAATTATCGATAAATTCACGACTCACGAAGTGAGGAGTGAATTTTTCTAAAGAATTTGGAAATCAAGCGTGGCATTTGTTAGAACTATTTAACGAATAAAATAAAGCTGTTTACTCACAAATCATTATTCAACTATAGTTATTTTAAAATATGTATATATTTAATGTAAAGGGCAATGTTTTGAAAACAAATGAGAAACGATAGGTACGCTTCATCTGCTTCTTTGTGTTTATCACTGCAACCAGATCATACTATTTATTGCCAAAGGAATGCAATATTTGTAAGAATGCTCTCTAGTGGAGAAAAAATGAAACACATCAAACTGTATATTAATTAATTTCTGATGTCCTATGATGTAAATATGACAATTATATTTTTCTGGATTATTACCTGGGAAAAAATACATTTAAGAAAGTGCGAACAGTGGTTTCTTTTTTTTGGTGGTATAATAAATTGCTACAAATGTTTTTTATATTAACTCCCGCATGCGGCATTTGTTGACATCCATGCACTATATATACAATCTGGTAGCCGTATTCCTTATAGGCTCAGTCACTGCAAAATAATGGTCAGACCTGTTCAGAATATTAAAAAGGAGAAGCTTTCTTTAATATGGTAAATGTAACACTGATAAATATTTCGTGAAGCACGACTCTGATTGGTTGTAAAACAGAAATCATTGAAACGTGATTGGTCATTGACTCCCATTTGGGGCATGAGTTAAATAGTCAGGAAAACAAAATATCTACTCACTTCTATTAATGTAAGCTATATGATTTTTCCATCTAATGGCGGACAGTATATCAAATTATTTACCACAATTACAACAGTATATTACAATGCGAGGTTCGGAAATGGCTTTTACAGAAGCGAGGAAATGATTAAAAACCTAGTGATAGCGAGGTTTTAATTTCCGAGATTCTGTAAAATACTTCACAAACGTGTGTTGTACATTATTTTTTACACGACGATGTTTTCAAAATAATAAATAATAATACATCTTTGTTGGAAATATTTGCGTTTATTATAAACAGCTGATTGACGTTAAGTCTGGCCAATGTACAGTTAGTGCAAGAAAGTATTGGTACACTTAAAAATAACACAGAAATAAATAATTCCATTATTTCTTCACTACATACAAAAACAAAAATATTAATCTTCAAATTGAACTCTATGAAGTTAAATACACAGTTCCCTCTGTTTTAACATGAAAATTAACGAGTAAAAAAATAATTTGTACATGAACAACAAAAATTAACTAACAAAAAATATTGGTACAGTAATAAGTTTTGTTCAACAGAATGTTCGCATGAAGTCGAGTGGGGGTGGGGGGTAGTGTTTTTATTCACTCTAGCCTTGAGTACTTTGCCGTGTAGTTGTGTGTGTTCTGCTTGCAGATTAAGCTGGAATGGGGTACAAAGATAGAAATTCTACAGTACAAGAAAGGGAATTAATTATCGGTTTGCATAATCAGTATAAATCGTTAAATGCGATTAGTGAAATAATTTGAAGGTTAAGACCAAACATTCAGCATATAATTGATAGATATTAATGAAATAAAAATAAAACGTAGTTTTATTTGATTTTCATATTTATTATATAATTCAGTGACAGCTGTTTCGGTACACTGTACCTTCTTCAGACATGTTAAACAAATTATGAATTGTGTTCCAACTGATCTAAGCAACAATACAACAATATTTATTTAAATTTTTTAATTTAACAAAGGGGATTCATTCAAATCAAGTTGAGAATTTAACAGTTTTTTACTACTTTTAAATTTATTAATTTCTACAGCCTCCAAAAGATCTAACTTCTTACCCTTATCACAAATATGTAAAATTTCAAAATTTGGATCGAAACAATGATTAAATTGGAATAGGTGGTTAGAATATTTTGAATTTTCTAAATTTCTATTATATATGTAAGGTACAGTGTACCGAAACAGCTGTCACTGAATTATATAATAAAAAATGAAAATTAAATAAAACTACGTTTTATTTTTATTTAATTAATAAATATGGATTTTCATCAAGTAAACACCAACTCAATTGATTATATAATTGATAGAGTTGGCGAACGAAAATCTTTCGAAATAACCACATATCAGGACGTCCTAGAAAACTGTGTGTTTATGTTGAAAGATCATTAATGAGATAAGTAAAGCAAAAACCTAAAAGTAGTGCTAGTATCAACAATGAGTTTAATATTTGTATTTCTGCTAGCAATGTTAACAGTCTATGGGCTAACGAACTGCATGGGAAACCAGCCCGTAGAAAATGTTTAGTTAGGGTCAATTTCACCAACAGAGGTAACTATATTACGCCAGTTTTCCCCGTGTATAATGCATAGCTTAAACTAACCTCTGTTGGTGAAACCGACCCTAAGTGAAGAAAACTGAAAGAAAAATTTGAACTTCGCTAAAACACACATAAACAGCCCCAAAGAATTTTGTAAAAAAAAGTAATTTATACTGACTAGCCTAAAATGAACATTTCCCGTTCAGATGGAAGAAGAAAAGTCTGGAGGAATTAAAATACAGAGCTATAAAAGCAAAATCCCCAACCCATTGCGATACATAGTGGTGGTTCTTTATTAGTATAGGGATACATGAATACCTCTGGAGTCGGGAAGTCGGGACCTTGCATTTTATCGATGGTGTGATGGATCACAAACATACCTCTGCAGAGGAGATGTGGATTAAACAAAGTCTTGCATTTATGCAAGATAATGATACCAAACTCATCGGTTTCAATATGCATTTATGGATTTTGTATAACACACATGGAAACGCTTCCCTAATCTCCGGGCATAAATCCCATTGAGAATTTATGGGAACATCTGAAAAGGAGAATTCGTTCAAGGCAAGTTTCCAACAAGCAAGACCTGAGAAACACTTTGGAAGAAGAATCGAGAAATATACATTCTTCAGTAATTTCAAATTTAGTCGGATCGATGCAACGTCGCGTCGTCCTCAAGCCATCTTGGAATCAAAGGAGCTCCCAACCAAGCATTGAACTAAAAAGAAAAGCAAAGACTCTAAACAGTCATAATATGAGATTGTACCAATACTTTTTTTTTGTTATTTGTTGTTGTTCATGTACAAATTACTTTTTTTACTCGTCAATTGTCATGTTAAAACAGAGGAAACTGTCTGTATTTAACTTCATATAGTTCAATTTAAAGGTGTATATTTTTGTTTTTGTATGTAGTGAAGAAATAATTAAATTATTTATTTCCGTCTGTGTTATTTTTAAGTGTACCAATACTTTCTGCACTAACTGTATATATGCTAAATGACGAAAATAATTTAGTTGATACTACAGGAGGCCGTGGCACCAGTCAGCCATAAAATGGTGGCAAGTATGAATTTGTTTTATATTGTTGCAAATAAAGTACAGTTCATTTAAAATGCAGTGATTTGTTTTGTATAATGCATATTAACACTGCCTTTTGGATATATTTTTTGTAAATACATTGTACGTAATATATATAAAGGGCAGTGGTTTTACTTTCCGCCCTAGATAGGTAATTTGTAATATTACAGTGTAGTTATTTAGTTATTTATAGGTTGGCAACCCCGAAATTTAGGAAATCGAACTTTCAATCATGGTCGCTATTGCTGTAAGTACGACAGAACGCACTATCGTGCAAATCAATGGTTATAATTGCAGCTGAGTTAAGTCTACGAACAAGTAATCCATGAATCGCACATACGCATTTTCTTGGTTTTCAAGTTTATTTCCGCTTCATAGTAAAATTTAACGCAATGGTTATTTGGAGATACTCCTTTCCATATCCTCTTCAGAGTTGCAAAGTTACATGCTACTGTTGGCTTGAGACCAAAACAAAATATATATATAATATATATATATATATATATATTTATAATTTAAGTACCCCTCAGCACAAATATGGCATACAAAATATAGATTACAATGGTACATATAGAAAAAATTGTACAAACTTATAAAACAATAAATAAAATAAAATGATATAACATTGGTATATAGCCCTTCTTATTCGTTACCTTAAACATGTACAGTGTAAAGAGATCAATTACAAGTATAAGACAATAGAATCAGATATTTTGAAAAGGTCATATATCCAAGATATCTCCTTTTTTATAGCGTAAAATGTTTTCTGAATAGAGTTGTTTATTTGCTGTGAGAGAGCCATTTCATCTACATTAATTCCCAGCTAAGTTCCATTTTCACTTAGATTTTTTTTAATTGCAGTTATCTTTTTAATTTTTTATGTAGAGATTGCCCTTCTCCTGTAAAAATCAATTAATAATAAAACGATTAAAGGAAAGTTTTAAATTAAATTATTTTCCCATAAAATTGCACTGTAAAAATAATCAGATGCATGACTGCATTTTTATTGGTCGAATAACGGTTTTACCTTTGAGTGTGAAGAAAATGTAGTTCGTTCCCTAACACTCGAAATAACGGAAATAAAAATAATAAAAAATTACATCATCTAACACATGTCTATATGAGTTATTTGGGAAGATCTTGATATATATATTTTTAATTTTTATTGATTAATTAAGCATTTTTGAAGAGAAAAATTATACGCTCAGACCGGGACTTGAACCCGGGACCCTTGGTTCTCTAGACCAAGTGCTCTACCAACTGAGCTACCTGAGCAAGTACCGATCTAAACGCAAATCTTTCTCTATATACATTGTAATTCCCGTTCACCAAATGCTGTGAAGCCATTTTACATTAGTATTAGTTAATGTTCCTTGAATGTTTGTACTTCTACTTCGGCTTTCCCCCACTTACAGGTTTGCCTTCTTCAGTCATCTCTATCAAGCTTTAGCGCAGAGCTACGGGACTTGCGCTGGTTCGAGTCTCCATGGCGGAAGAAATGTTCTCATGGTAATACGGCCAGTATGGGACCGGTGCCCACCCAGCATCATGAGGCATTTGGGTAGCTACAATAAGTAGCGGCTCCAGGTTGAGAACACCAGCTATAACGGCTGGGGGACTCGACATGCTGACCACATGTCACCCCTACACTGGCTGATGATCATCTACCTCTGTGATTGACACATGTGGATGTGAGGCCAGCAGCCGGCTGGTAGGCTAAGGGCCTTCTAGGCCTGTCGCGCCAGGAGTTAGTTAGTTAGTCATCTCTATCATTCCAATCTCCCTCTTCCAAATTCCTATCATCCATTTTGGTTCTGACGTAGGTTTTCCATTTCCATCTTGGTCTTCCACGTTTATTTCTTCCAGGGGGTGCACATTAGCATATATTTTTGGTCATCTTTCATTTTCCATTCTTTGTACATGGCCATACCATTTAAGCGTTTGATTTTCAATCCTCTTAACAACAGATGTGGTGACATTCATTTCTCTCCAAAGGAATTCATTTCTTATTTTATCCTGTCCTGTTTTCTTCTAAAATAATCAAATTCAACTGTTCTAATTTTATTCTTTTGTAATTCCGTCAAAGACCAAGTTTCACTTCCATATGATAAAACATTCTGTATTATGCTCTTATAAATTTTCATTTTAATTTCCTTTGTAATATTTTTGTTCCAAATTGTTCCATGTAATTCTTAATAGCATTTTTTGCCATTTCAATTTTAGTCTGTACATCTCTCGCACAGGTACCTAAACTTGTAATTATTGACCCAAGATATTAAAAAAATTCGCATTCTTTTTATTTTCCCTGTTTCAAGTATGAGATCATCCACGTCCTTTCCCAAACACATATATTCTATTTTCTGTAAATTTATATTCAGTCCCAATTTTTTATACTCTTTCATTAGTTTATTTAGTTTATTTATCATATATTTCATATCATCTTCATCCCCTGCAAAAATTATTTGATCATCTGCAAACAACAATGAATGCAGTTCTTTTCCTCCTATAGGAATACCCATTTCAGAACATTTTGTATACCATAAGTTAAGAGCCTGGTCTAAATAAATGTTAAAAAGAATTGGTGACAAACTGCATCCCTGCTTAAGGCCTTTATTCACTGTGAATTCCTCTGTTAAATTATTCTGTACTTTTACTTCAGCTTTGAATTTTTAATAATTATATTTGTAGTGTATTATAAATATATTTTAGGAGACATTTGAGGCGCTCAGAATAATAACGGCAGATCCCAACCGACATCGAATTATGAGTTAGAAGCATGACCGTGCACAGCTACCATCTGCCTTTCATGTCATGAAGTATCAAACTAATTGGGATATGCCAAAGCTCTCATTTTGCACCTTTTAAAATTTGTCCGTAGTGAAAACGAACTTATTCTCAGCGTAAAAGTGACATATTCCAACTATGGGCGCTTTACTTTATGTCCGCTACACGTTCATGGCGTTGTAGCGAACGGTAGTAAATTAATCAAATGAACAGGGATAGGAATACAGAATGGTATGACTTCAAACTTTGTAATTAGAAAAAAAATGTGTTGATGGTGCTCCTTTGCTTTTACGTAAGGTTGCATCCATTATTGTGGTTCATGATAATCATGAGATTGTTAAATTTGGTTTATGTTATTCTAACTCTGAAGTGTATCAAAAAGTTTATTTTAGGAAAAGAGGTAAAAGTTCACATGTTTCATTGTTTAAATTACAGGAGAAGAACAGTGAACAGAGAAAGATAAATACAATGACCTGATGAAATTTATTGAAATATATACCACCATCTATCATGATTTTTATAACAGTCTTCATCATGATGATGTTGATGATGACGAAAAATGTGAAGACTTGGAAATAGAGCTGGATTAGGTATTTCAAGATTTAAATGAAGGAAAAGTCAATTTTACATCATGTTTTCTCTTTTCCATATTTTTTGTTCTAATAAACAACACAAAATCTAGAAAACTATTAATCACAATGGTTCAAGAATTTGCACTTAGACTTGAAATCCCATAATTTAAATACCCACAAAATATCAAGTCATAATGTTACCTACTTCCCATGTTTTGGAATAAAACAGAAAATGTAATTTATCTCAAAATGAACTGCGGTTGGGATCTGCCGTTATTATTCTAAGCGCCTCATTTATATTTATTATTTTTTATATTTTGTCTTTTAATACATAACTGTTAACTCGACAATTAAATTGATTGATATTTTAACTGATCTTTTATTAAACATTGTGAAAAATAACAAATCTACTTTTTATGGCCGATAGCGTGTATTGCAACCTTTTCTTTGGATTAAATTAGTTGTTTAGCAATAAAAAGTAGGGTTGGTGAGTCAGACATGCGCTCTAGGCTACACTTGAGAAGGAAATGAACCTTGTAAAAGTCAGTTAATAAAATGAAATGTACAACTTTCCACTGCAAGACATAAAAATATTTATTTATAATAATTACATTAACGGTGAAAATGTTGTATGCGTTTATTTTCATACAACAGTCACATTAATCTACTGCTCACATTATTCAACGTGACATTTTATGAAAATAATTTACGAAGAACATTTGAGGATTCTATGCCACCGTAACAGCAACATAAATTCAAGTTAAAAAAACTATTTATTGTTGCAGCATTTTTCCCAAAAAATGTGAAAAATACCTTAGAATGAACTGAAAAGTTGAGGTTAAAATAACCTAAAATTACCAGATTTGCAATGTAAAATATGTAATCATTTCTCAGACATTGTATTTTTTATAACCAACGTATCACTAGAACTAACTAACGAACAAATGAACGCTAAACTAATTTGGTATAATAATAATAATAATAATAATAATAATAATCCATCCATAGTAATTCTGCCCGAAGGCAGGTCCTTCACTGCAATCATAGCATTTTCATACTATGCTTCCAGCTTTACTAGGGAATTGTAGGTGTGGTAGCTTCCCGTTGCTTTCCACACCGATGAAGGAGGATGATGATAATAATGATAAGGATGATGATGGCCATATGATTTCGAGGACCGTTTGGGCCTGAAAGTTTTCCTGACATTTGTCTTGCAGGTGAGGAAAAATCCCGATAAAAACCTCACCCAGGAAAATTGCCCCGACCGGGGATCGAATCCGGGCCGCTGCGTGACAAGGCATCACGCTACCTCGAGACCACAGCGGTGGACATATTAATAATAATAGGTACTATTGCAGCCAATGGCCATGTAGAAAGAATTATTTTCATGTCTTACAGAAGTCTGTTATCGATGTTCCTACGTTTTTACACTGTAATAGGTGCGACCCACATAGTTCGCGCACTTTTCTTCTGGGTTATGGCGTTTCATTGTTGTACATATCATGTGGTGGATATAATAACTCGCCCATTTTCTCAGCTTAACTTGCCGAAACTAACACTAACTTGCTCATCTAACACTAACTGTTCCATTTTCTCACTCTAACTTACCCACTAATGTAGATAATGGGATAGAATACCCTTACGTGTGAGTAAACATGTTGGAAATAGGCTCTAGCAGAAACATATGTTATATCACATTGACCAACATGACGCTAGCAGTCATTTGTACTCCAATGGAATATTCATAGAATAGCCGGACATTCCTTATGGTATTGTTGCAGAACTCTTAACTTAAATCCCACTCAGTTGAGTACTCAGTATATCAAACGCTCGCCTTATGGGCGATACAAAATAGCATTTATTATTTGCTTCTGGTTTTAAAAGTTGTAGCTAGCCTAGTGTCACAAATTTCTCCTGTCAGAACATGTCCCATCCTACCCATACGTATAGGCCAATATGCCTACATACTTAACTATGGGCACATACATTAACACCTATGCAAACAAAAAATACATGAAAGGAAAACAATGTTTGTATAGAGCCTTAAGACTCTTTCTGTAAATCTCTTGGATGTACTTGTATATATTATTTTTCTCTGTGTTTAAATGAAAATATATATAGGGTGTATCCAAATTAATAGCGCAAAGTGAAACGGTTGAAAGTTTACATTATCATCATCCGGTATTATGGCAACTGCCGCCCACTTCCGGAAACCAAACGCCATTCCACTCTGTCCATCCATTGATCTTCCTCCAATCCTCTGTTATTCATGCCGCTTGTACCCCTTCTATCCAAGTTTTCTTCGGTCTTCCTCTCTTCCTTTTTCCATTGGAAGTTTACGTTAATAGAAGCAAAAAAGTTCCAGTAAACATGGGTCCGCAAATAAACCATGTGCGATATTATTGCGAAATGTGATTATGAACCGCCACTGACGTCCTGCGTTGTAAACATCATATCGAAACCCTGAAGAGACGAGTCCATACTGCAATCGAGCAAGGACGGCCCTTTGAACACCTTCTTTAACAGATAGGAGTGTACGGTATTACTGTATAACATGTAAAGTAATCATTGTATTCCTTGGTAGTTTACGGTATGAGAGAATTTTGAGGCAAAATAAAATAGCAATTAAATGAGGAGTCTACTTTTGAAATTAATTTGTACTAAATAGGAAGATATTTCTAAATGAAGTCAGTGGCGGCTTGTAACCACACATTTGCAATTATCTTATACATAGCTCATTTGCGAACCCATGTTTACTAGAACGTTTTTGCTTCTATTTTATCGTGTACTTTAAACAATTTCAGTTTGCGCTATTAATTTTGATACACCCCGTATACAGTGAATCGATTTATTATTGGGGCATTTTTATCTGCCCTGTTTTTAGGACTATTTTACAATTAAAAGGCAAATGGGCTCAACTGCACTTCTACTAGCGCTTGATTTTTCAGTTATATTGTTGCAAACTGTATCTCTTCTTTTGTATTTACTAACATTATTTAATATTTTAAACTTTTTCAAACAATTTTTATAACATTATTATACAATTTTGAAGTATTTATTTAAATGTGCAAATCACAATATTATGACGCTGTTAGACAATATTGTGATGCTAACTGCTATTTTCTCCACAGAGTATATTACTTAGTCTATGATTTCTCTATCGCTGGGTTATCGCTGGTTGGATCAGCGTTAGGAAGCGATAAGTAAGTGTACACCCATATTTAATAAACGTTTGGTAATTTTAATATTATTAATATGTTTTTAAAATAGATCCGGGGATTTATTGCAAATATTGGTCATTTAAATTTCATAGCGACAGATAGTATTCGAGGATGATAATCGATATGTGGTTCGATTGTGGGTTATCGCTGGCTCTATAAACTCTGCCGCATGCGCACTGTTGTTCTATAGGATTTTGAACATATTTCATGCTAGTTTAAGTGCAGTTTTTTTCCGGAAAATGTTCTAAACAAGCGAAAAACGAGAATATTGCATCAGTTTACAATTGTAAATATTTAAATCAATACCTTATGTTAGTTATTTCAATTCAGTTTAATACCACAAGAGGGCGTGAATTTAATATTGGGCCGCTTCATTTGTTTACGTACTCAAGGTGTTCGGTTAGATCTTAGTTGCAGTGAGATTCGTTCCTTGTGCTGTGTGGTACGGACATAACAAGAGAAGTAGGGGCGAAAAATATGCAATACGGGCTATGAGCAGAGGTAACATTGATCTGTACCATCATGCTAAAGGTAAAAGTCGAAATACAAATATCAAATATGCTACATTTGAATAAACATACTAGGGCAAATCAATCAGTAACTTCCGTAGAAGGCAGTGGACTAATTTTTGTTTTATTTTATTCGATATTGCTTCTTTTTATAACAGATTATCTATAATCCAATACAAGGACCAGCTAATGACAAATGAGGGAAATTTTGAAGAAGTGACTGGATTCAAATATCTAGAAACAATACTTACAAATATGAATGAGATGTACAAAAAAATTCTCAAAGACTTGCTTCTTAAAATGCATGCTATTCTGAAATACAGGGACTCTTGTCCCAATTCCTTTAAAAAAAAAGTTTAAACTGAATATTTATATAACTGTTATTCTCTGTTATATTATATGGATGCGAAACATGCACTCTTACTTTAAGGGAGGAAAGGGAGATTACGATATTTGAGAATAAAGTTATTAGAATTTTTTTGGACCAAAGAGAGACCAGAAGACAAGAGAATGGAGAAGACTTCATAACAGTGAGCAACATGATCTTTATAGGAAGCCAGATATAATAACAGTTAATTCTCGTAGACTGCGATGGACAGGACATGTGGCACGAATAGGGAATCAAAGAGGTGCATGGAAGCTTCTTGTAGGAAAACCAGAAAGAAAACGCCCAGTTGGTAGACGAAGAATGAGGTGGGGGAATAACATTAACCATGATTTGAGGAAAGTAGATTATACAGGGGATGATTGGAAAACATTACCTCAGGATAGGGATGCATGGAGAGCTTATGCCCGCGCAGTTATGAACCTTCGAGTTCGATAGTACCAGTGAGTTTGTTATATAAACAAGAACAAAATGCAGAATGAGAAACTTCAAAGACAATGAACTAATTTTACTTAATTTACTTCGACACTACCTGTTTTCATAACAGATTAAATGGAAAAAGTCTAGTATTTGTCGATTACGAATTTTTTTTAAGTTCTACAGAATCACAGTGCGCATGCGCGAGATCTCGAATGCTTAATGAAACATTCTCAAGATGATAATAAAACCGGTGTTAACACTTTCACAATAAATTTCCAAATGTCTATAATAAATAGACGTACACCAACTTGTCTCTTCTAACCTTACGAAATAAATTACATGCATATTAATTAATAAACTATAAACTAATCTTGTGTACACTTACTTGTTCCATCGAAATCTAACAAAAGAAGTTAATTTCTTTAAGTATGGTTTGGAATTAAATGTGAATATTGGTAACATCGACTTCAGAGTCATCTAGCGGAAGTCATTTTGAACATTTGCGCTTCTGTGAAACTCCATTCACAATATTCGCGTAATTATATAAATATTTAAAAATCTTAAGAAATGCTTAAACAATTGTTGCAAAATAGTTCGAAACGTAATTACAAGTAGTAAAATTCTATAGTGCAACAGTGACATAAGAGTATATGGAAAGTAGTGATCGACAAATACTAGACTTGAGCTTATTAAATTAATGAAATCTAATACATGAACCTATAGTAGCTATGTTAATATCCAGATATGATAAGAAACCGAATTACTGTGGTAATAAAAAAGTTGATAAACAGTCTGATTGTTTCAGCTCGAATCGTCTGTGTTTACTTATTCTCTTATCTTCCGATGATACAAACTTCAAGGACCCTTCCACAGTGCTTCCTACTCCCTTAACTGCTGTGTATTGTGAAACAGGTTTAGTGCTGTCTTCATCATCCTATGAATAATTTAAACTGTACGTGACTGCTGTATCGGTTCGTACATAAATATACTACAGGCTTATATTATCATTTTGTTACTAACTGCTATGATTGGATGATAGCAGCATTAAGTTAAAACCTTCATCATTTGAATTTATTATAGGTCATAAACAAAAAAACAAAAATAAGACTTTTTTTTTTAGATATTCAATTCTGTATAGCCTACATTAATTTTGTGAATGTATTATGGTTTAGGCCACATAATCCATTTAAACGTCTTCCAAACAACTTTTTTTAGATCCGGCCCTATAGTACGTACGACAATATGTTTTATATGTTAATTGCCCAGAAAAAATATTCCCTAAATGATGGTAAAAACCCCATTTAAATCAGCCAAGTAGCTTGATTTCCATAAAGGACAAATAGACTCTCATTCATTTTTATATAGGCCCTTATAGGTAATGTTTTAATAATTAGAATAATAATAATAAGGCTCTTCTTTATAATAATTTACCCTTGATTTTTTAGTTTCTTGTTGTGAATTGTAAGTCTTCTTATGTATTTGCTAACATTTTTAAATATTTTGAATTTTTCAAACAATTTTTATAACTACATTTTAGAATTTTTAAGTTTTTATTCAAAACACATATTGTGATGGTGACGTGCTATTTTCTCCAGAGAGTAGGCCTATATTATATAGTTGGAATCAGTGGGTTATCGATGGTTGCGATTATTAAGGAGTGAAAAAAAAGGATGTTTCATGGGATCCACGCTAGATTAGAGTAATTGAATTAGGTTAGGTCCACCACTGTGATCTCGAGGTAGCGTGCTGCCTTGTCACGCAGCGGGCCCGGGTTCGATCCCCGTTCGGGGCAGTTTTTTTGGGTGAGTTTTTATCGGGGTTTTTCCTCACCTGTAAGACAAATGTCAGGAAAACTTTAAGGCCCAAACGGTCCCCGAAATGATATGGCCATCATCATCATCCTTCACCGGTGTGGAAAACAACGGGAAGCTACCACACCTGCAATTCCCTAGTAGAGCTGGAAGCATAGCATGAAAATGCTATGATTGCAGTGAAGGACCTGCCTTCGGGCAGAATTACTATGGATGGAATTAAGTTAAGTGTGAGTTAGTTAGCTTTTAGGTTCATTACATTTTAAATGTGTCTAAATACATAAAAAACTATAATAATCGAAACAACGATAATAATCGATATATGGTGGGTTATCACTGGCTCTATAAACTTTTGTTTATGTTGTTTTATAGGACTTAGAAAATATATCAGGTAAATTAAAGTGGAGAATCCCCTCATAATAATAATAATAATAATAATAATAATAATAATAATAATAATAATAATGATAATAAAATTAGTATATTAAGTATTACTTTATACTTGATTTGGTGAATTATTTAAATGAATTACGCAAAAGTTTGTTCGTCTGTTTATCAAAAACATCCCTTCACATATAATAATATCAGGCTTAGGAAGCATGAGCCTACCTTGTTGCTGCGTAATGTGTAAATGCTGTCGTCAACGGTTTTGATGTTTAGCAAGGAGTATGCCTACAATATAATGTAATGACCAGTGGCGTTGTTTTGATCAACCAGTAAGTTGCTTTTTAAGGTAGTTCATTTAAAATAACGATTCCTTTTACGTACCGTAACATACGAGGAAGATGTTGTGAAATAAGGAATGTTAGTCAAAAATACTCTTCTATACTCTGTATAAATAAAAATGTAAGTTTTAGTTTGTTCAAAATCTTAAATCTCCCGAAGTCCGAAGTACTTCACCAATCTGTATGAAAATTTGTATGCACATGTTTTCAGATACGGCGAGTGTTTAGTTGCTGTTCTATGTTATTCTCTAAAACCATTAGGTGTAAGAGTTCAGCTGAAACGAACATTTTAAAATCTCTCTAGTGGTCAGAATTTTCGATGTTCCACAACGAAACTCAGTAGGTAACTTATATACTATTGAAATAAACGAGATAGGTTTTATAAAAAAATCAGTAAAATTCGATTATTAGAAGTGGAAGTTTTCCTGAAATCCAAAATTAAAAAGTTACTCTAGCAACCGCCATGTTCTAAAAAGAATTAAGGTATCATCATCATCAGCAGCATCAAGGATTAGACTTGCTTGTCTGTTCCGATCTCACGTTAGAATTGATAATTAAGATATATATTTATAATTATTTTTCACTACACTTATTAAACTAAAAATAAAAAAAACGCACGCCGGGTATTAACTAGTATTAAATAAATAGGTAGGCTATTTTCATATTACTTAGAATTTTTTTTATTGTTATTAGGAGCTTCCAAGGTCGGTAAATGTTTTTGTCATATCAATTTTAATTTACTCCTACATTACATTATCAATGCACAGATCGAAAAAAATCTCCCAACATTATCTTCAATGTTTTGTATTTATCTTGTTGTTTACTATTAAATGAAGATATACATAGATATTCTGTGCGATCGCAAAGATTCGACATGTAAGATTTTATCATTGTTTGATGAATCAGTAGCATTAAATAGAAATACACCCAAAAAAAGAAACAACTTGGAACGTTTACCATGGTACGTAGGAGAGCAATGTAGTTTTGTTAGTAAATTGTAAAATCCGTTGCGCGAAGTGCATATCCTAGCCAAGCTGTTAATGTAACACGCTGCAATCCGTAAGGTCGCCAATTAAATTCCGGATGGTAGTGGCATTTTTAAAACTGGCCTAAAGCTCCTGGTAGCTTATTGGATCTAAGGTGTTCTTGGCGTAAAATCGTTCATCACGAATGGCTGACATCTCGTGCCGGATTGTCTGCAAAGAAGAAAACCTTAATTACTATCCCAGAGCCTCCTGCGGTCCTCAAGGCCTGCATACCAAATTTGTTACAAAGGGCTTACGATGAGGAATAATCATATTTATTATTTCAGAAGTATTTTTCTTTGTCATTTTTTTTTTAACCTTTGGGTGGAATCACTTTACTTTTTGAATCCGTCGACAAAAGTATCTTTATACGAAAAATTAATGTCTGAACCAGGAATCGAACCGTGGACCTCTCCTTCTCCGTAGGAGTGTGCAGTCCACTACACTATTCTAGCCTTGGTACAAACACTAACAATTCTTTCCACATACACAAATATATAATTCTCGTTTCGTCTACTGCCAGGTAGATGTCATTACCATCGCCAACTGACACCTACCTGGCAGCGGACGAAACGAGAATTATAGATTTGTGTATCTGGAAAGAATTTATAGTGTATGTACCAAGTCTAGAATACTGTAGTGGGCTGCACACTCCTACGGAGAAGGAGAGGTCCACGGTTCGATTCCTGGTTCAGACATTAATTTTCCTTTTCACAATATCATTATAATATTATAATATGAACCATTATTGTAACTGTGTTAAAATAACAGTATTAGAAATTGTTAAATAATTACCGGTACCAGAAAAATATGGAATCCCCTTCTTTTTTTTTTGCGTTATTTCAAAACATATCGAAAAAACCTCCAAATATTGTCTTCCATACTGTGTATAGAATATATTTATACTCTGTTTTTGAACCACTAAATTATACCTTAACTTACTATTTAATTATTTAAACTTGTTTCTTGCGCGCAACAGTGCTGTTAAGACTCCAGACTTGCTCTCAACTTAGATAGGTTATATCTCAACTTCTCAGAACTTTATCCTCCTGCATCCTGAAGAAATGTTTAACAAGATGTATACTAATACAGTAGAAGGATCATCTTGGCGATACATTTATATTATAAGAGGTCAATATAAGACCCAAATTAAAATTTAAAAGAATCAACTAGTTTCAATAGCGAAGCTATCATTTTCAAGACTAATTACAATCAATAACACTGAGCAACAAAAAATAAACTTTTTTTTTGTCTCAGAAAGAAAAATATGTGATTCTGATAGTATTTTTTTCTCCTGAATTCAAATATGATATCGATTTTTCTCCATCACGCAAGGTTTCCAAGAGGTAGGCATTTATAATTTCAAACACTTTAATATTTTCTACATTCGTAACTACACAATATTCGAACATTCGGACTCACATAGAAAATAAATGACAATTTTCTGCTATATGTCGCCTGTGGAGCATCCCTCTTGATAGTCCAACAATAATCAGCCAGCATGTTAGGATTCTATTTGCCTTGGTATCTCTTTTCCATAGCTGAATTTTTCTGATGAAAGTGTTCCCCATGCTCATCGCTCACTGTGGCAAGATTTTCCGGGAAGAAATCTAGGTTTATTAAAAAAAATATTAAATCCATTAATTGAAATACAAATAAAAAACTGTGGGTGATGGAAAAATTCCGAATACATATTTGAAAACACGATAAAAAAACTGCATTAAGTACAACTATTTGTACTCATGAGACAAAAATCATGTTGACCAGTGTAATTAGTCTTGAAAATTATAGCTTCGCTATTGAAACTAGTTGGCTCTTTTAAATTTTAGTTTGGGTCTATAATTGATTTCTTATAATGTAAAGGTCCACCGCTGTGGTCTCGAGGTAGCGTGCTTCCTTGTCATGCAGCGGGCCCGGGTTCGATCCACGGTCGGGGCAGTTCTTCTGGGTGAGGTTTTTATCGGGGTTTTCCTTCACCTGCAAGACAAATGTCAGGAAAACGTTAAGGCCAAACGGTCCCCAAAATCATATGACCATCATCATCATCCTTATCATCATCCTTCACCGGTGTGGAAAGCAACGGGAAGCTACCACACCTACAATTCCCTAGTAAAGCTGCAAGCATAGCATAAAAAATGCTATGATTGCAGTGAAGGACCTGCCTTCGGGCAGAATTACTACGGATGGATGGATAATGTAAATATATATACTCATTTTTGTGCTTAAAGACTTTCTAGGAAGCCTATTAACAATTCGTTGGCGGTTCAAAACTAATTTGAGAGGCTTTTATGGGGGTCCTGAATTGAGATTTTCTCAATTAATATTTAATGTTCACATTTAATGGGTTCATAGTAATCAAAATAACAAATCTTAAAAAATAATTAATTTTTAGGGGGGGGGAGGCTTTTAAGGGGGTTTTATGCAAGGTGTCACATATGATACCTCTGGTCTCAACTACGTTTTTGCCCTTTAATTGATGCTAACTAATCCATTGACCCTATCGAACCCGTAGATTCATGGACGCGCGGACATAAGCTCTCCATACGTCCCTATCCTGAGCTAATGTTTTCAAATCATTCCCTGTATAATCTACTCTCTCAAATCATAGTTAATGTTATTCTCCCACCTCATTCTTGGGCGTTTTCCTTCTGGTTTTCCTACAAGAAGCTTCCACTCTCCATCCATTGCATGTTAATGCAAGTCCTGCCCATCGCAGTTTACGAGACTTAACTGTTCTTATTATATCTGACTTCCTATACATACATGTAGTTAAATATTATGTAATTTTCTCCATTCACCTGTCTGTTCATCTTTTTTGGCCCAAAAATGTTCCGAAGAACTTTATTATCAAGTACTCGTAATTTTCTTTCCATCCTTAAAGTAAGAGTCCACATTTCACAACCATATAATATAACTGGGATAATAAAAGTTTTATATATTTTCAGTTTAACGTTTTTGAAAGGAGTTGGGACATCAAGAGATCCTGTAATGCCTAATAACAAGCATTTCCAGAATTGAGCGTATGTTTAATTTTCTTTGTACATCTCATTCCTATTTGCAATTAGTGTGCCTAGATTTTTTAGAACTTATTTATAGGTTATGGAACTTGTCTATGAAAATAGATTATTTTAAGTGTAGCATAGAGGATATTTTGATGCACTCGAAAATCCGGAAAAATGCACGAAAAATGGCTTAAAAAATCAAAAATGTTCTTAATTTTGGAAATGGTTTCGTTAAGATATTTAAACATATTTGTTTTTTTCTATTTGAATTTAGTCACTTCTTCAAAATTTCCCTCATTTGTCATTATTGTCCATTTCCATTAGATAATACATTTCTATGTGTGAACATAAATTTAGTCGATATTATTTAAATGATGCTGCCATATAAAAACTGCAATTTAAAAAAAAAGCGTCAAGCTCTGAACGTATCTATACGTTATGTAATACCACCGATAAGTGAGTCGGAGTTATTCACGAAGCGAGAAAAGAAAAACGCCAAAAGTATCGTACATGATACCTAGTGATGCAAGGGGGTTAAGATACATTAGTGCATACAATGAAAGTTTTATGATACATACTGTATGCACAGATGATAAGTCATAATATTACGTAAGCAAATGTTACAAATTAAAGCACAAAGTAGCCAAGTTATACGTGACCCTTCGCGATAAGAATTAACTTGATTATATTTAGTACAACTTCACAGGGGGGAAGTTCACGGCCTGTTCCAAGAAACAAGGCTAGAATGTGATGCAACTATAGCATAATTCAGTGTAATGCAATGTTTGCTATAATGTTTGAAACAGTTATTAAAAATCTCCTTTCATATGATCTGCCTCCAGGTTATAAGTTATATAAGTCATTTCTGGATATTTTTTAAAGTTGTTTGTTGTACCCGTAAATATATTTCGTATGTGTTGTTAGGTTTTTTTAGTTTTTTTATTTAATTTACTCATAAGCGCTTTTTATCTAAAAATCGATTTATTTTATTTCGCATATTGAGACATACCCACACTCAGATTCAACCCAGGAAGTCACTGTGTATTTGGAATAGAGAACTGGATTGTCATTTTTACAGTATTTTCTTGAGAGAAACCCTTATATAAAACTGAAGATTGCAACACAGCAGGTACATAGTTGTTTGTTGTAGCCGTCCAAGGCACCTCCTCTTAAAGAAAAAACAGTTACCACTTGTCACTGAGCTTGTGCGGACCTGTTTGAAAGTGTCGACTTCCATATTTACTATAAAATTAGTTTGCATGCCGTAAAAGAAAAACTATGTTTTTTTAATGTATAGTACATAGATTTGGAAAGAGTACTGCTAACCTTGCCCCTCCACCTCTCCCTAAACAGACAAATACCATTATTATGAGTTTGGCAACGTCTACCCTCTGTACGTAGGGGGACACTGGCATAGCCCATAAGGTCTGTAGTAACTTCCTGGATTGAATTAGAGTGTAGGGACAATAATTACAGTCATCATCATCCATGCAAGTATTAGGCCGTGTGACCTGTTATGCAATAATTACAAATAGGTATGAAATGCATAAAGAAATTGAACATAGTCTCAATTCTGGAAATGCATGTTATTATGCATTACAGAAACCCTTGCCGTCTCAACTTCTCTCTAAAACAGAAAATATATCTTCTTCACTTTATGGACTAGGCAAAATGCATGTTCTGCCTCACAGTTGTTCTGTCTATATTTTCGCTGACCTTCCTACATTCCTCGAACCTCTTGGCTTGTAGTTAAATGCTGTTTTTGGTAATCTTGTTACGTTCATTCTTTCTACATGTCTAAACCATTTTTCTCTATATCCTTTTATTTTATCATTTAATGGACATATATTTAACTCTGTTCTTATATCTTCATTCTTTAACCGATCCATTCTTGTGCAGCCTTTTGTTCTTCTAAGGAAGTTCATTTCTATACTTTGTATTCTTCTTTGTAATTTTTTGGTCATTACCCAAGTTTCACTCCAACAAAGTAATGCAGGAACTGCCAAAGTTTTATAAAACTTCAATCTAGTATCTCTTCTTGTTTTGTTACAGAAAATATATAAAACTGTAATTCTTCCAGTTATTTGGATGCGAATCATGGACTCTTACTTCAAGGGAGGAGAAAATATTACGAGTATTTGAGAATAGAGTTCTCAAGAAAGTTTTTGGTCAAAAGAGAGATGAACGGATAGGCGATTAGGGAAGGCTACATAACACTGAGCTACATAACTTTTATAGGAAGCCAGATACAATAATAGTTAAATCTCGTAGACTGCGATGGGCAGGACATGTCACGAATGGGGATTGAAGGAGGGGCATAGTAACTTCTTGTAGGGAAACTAGAAGGAAAGCGTCCAGTTGGTAGACCAAGAAAAGGAGGATGAATAACATTAACCATGATTTGAGGGAGGTACATTAATTGAGAATGATTGGAAAACATTTATCAGGATAGGGATGTATGCAGAGCTTATGTCCGCGTGGCCATGAACCTAAGGTTTCGATAGTGCCAGTGAGTTACAAGTTATATTTACACATTTATGTATCAATGTTTAGATTGGCTTGTTGCGTCCTCTAGCTATGAGAAATCTAACAAATAATTATGTAATTAAAGTAATGAAACGGGAATCGCTTTATTATATAGTACTTACTTACTTACTTACTTACTCACTGGCACTATCGAAACCGTAGGTTCATGGCCGCGCGGACATACGCTCTCCATACATCCCTATCCTGAGCTAATACTTTCCAATCATTCCCTGTATAATCTACTTCCCTCAAATCATAGTTAATGTTATTCTCCCACCTCATTCTTGGTCTACCAACTGGGCGTTTTCCCTCTGGCTTTCCTACAAGAAGCTTCCATGCAAGTCTTTCATTCCCCATACGTGCAACATGTCCTGCCCATCGCAGTCTACGAGACTTAACTGTTCTTATTATATCTGGCTTCCTATAAAGACCATGTAGTTCATTGTTATGTAGTCTTCTCCATTCTCCTGTCTGTTCATCTCTCTTTGGTCCAAAAATTTTCCTAAGTACTTTATTCTCAAATACTTGTAATCTCCTTTCCTCCCTTAAAGTAAGAGTCCATGTTTCGCATCCATATAATATAACTGGTAGAATAATAGTTTTATATATTTTCAGTTTAACGTTTTTTGAAAGGAGTTGGGATATCAAGAGTCTCTGCAATGCATAATAGCATGCATTTCCAGAATTGAGCCTATGTTTAATTTCTTTGTGCATCTCATTCCTATTTGTGATTATTGTTCCTAGGTATTTGAATTCAGCCACTTCCTCAAAATTTCCCTCATTTGTCATTAGCTGTCCATTTCCATTATATAATGAATTCCTACATGTGACCATATATTTAGTTTTATTGCTATTTACTTCCAGTCCTAATTTCTTAGTGTTACTCAATAGTGTGTGCGTGTTGTCCTTTAGTATCTCCTCGCTATCGGCCAATAATACTACATCATCAGCATAAACTAACAGCTTATTAATACCATTGAGTTGTAAGCCTTCCTCATTCTCTAAAGATTTAATGGCATGCTCTAGTACAAAATTAAATAGTAGAGGAGATAGTGCATCTCCTTGCTTCAACCCATTCTGGATTTCAAAAGTGTCCGAAAACTGTTTGCCTACACGCACCCTACTCTTTGTGCCATTTAGACACATTCGTATAAGTCTAACTAACTTTTTAGGAATTCCAAACTCCAGCAGGATACTATATAACTTCTCCCTCTTAATTGAATCATATGCTTTTTTGAAGTCTACATATAGTTGATGTACAGTACCATTATATTCCCATTTCTTTTCTAAAATCTGTCTTATACTAAAAATCTGATCTGTTGTAGACCTGTTTCTTCTAAATGCACATTGATGATCTCCTAGAATGTCATCAATATAGGGAGTAAGTCTGCTTACTAATATATTTGTTAGAATTTTGTACGAAGTTGAAAGTAATGAGATGCCCCTGTAGTTGTTGCAATCAGTTTTATCTCCTTTCTTATAAATTGGTACGATAATTGATTCCTTCCATTCATCTGGAAGAGCTTCTTTTTCCCAAATCATACTAAGCAACCAGCGTATCTTGTCCATCAATTTTTCTCCCCTGATTTTATCAGTTCTGCTGGTATCTCATCCGAACCTGATGCTTTATACATCTTCAATTTTTCTATCGCCATTTCAACCTCTAATGTACTTGGTTCTGCGACTAGCATTTCTGCTGTCTGTAAATTATCCTCCTCAATGTCCTGTTCTGTATGTACATTTAATAGCTGATTAAAGTAACTTCTCCATCTATTTAATATACTCCTGGAATCTGCAATAATATCCCCATTTTCATTCCGAATTATGTTTGTTCTAGCCTGAAACCCTTTCTTCTCTATCCTAATTCCCTGATATAATTCTCTAATGTTCCTATTTTTTGCATTCATTTCAAGATCATTAATCTTCTCTCTCAAATATTCCCTCTTTTTACTCTTTAGTAACTTGGTGGTTTCCCGTCTAATACTACCCAATTGCTCTAAATTTACCTCATTTGGCTCGTGTAACCATTTCAATTTTGCTAGCTTTCTTTCTTTCACAATGTCGGCACATTCCTCATCAAACCATTTCTTGTTTTGCCTCTTTTTTAAACAACCAATGCTTTCTGATGCTGACAATTTAATAGTATCTCTTATAGCCTCCCATTCTTTATTTATATCAGTTTCTTCTTCGTTTGTCACATTGTCAACTGAAGATCCCAGTACTTCAAATCTATTAGCAATTTTGATTTGGTATTCTTGCCGCATTTCATCATTTTTCAAGTTTTTTAATTCAAAATTTTCAGAATCATCTTTAGCAATTGTTCCTCTCATAAGCGATAGCCGTTGTCTGATTTTCACTCTGACCAGATGATGATCCGAATTGCAGTCTGTCCCTCTAACTGATCTAACATCGATGATGCTGCTGTGCCAGCGTTTATCCACTAATACATGATCTATCTGGTTCCGAGTTTCTCCATCTGGGGACGTCCAGGTGTATTTATGAATATCCTTATGCTGAAATGTTGTGCTCTTAACAATGAGATTCTTTGATGTGGCAAATGTGACTAATCTAACCCCGTTGTCGTTACTATCTTCATGAAGACTGAATTTGCCTATTGTTGGTTTGAATATATCTTCCCGCCCCACTTTTGCATTAAAATCTCCCAAGACAATTTTCATATGATATCGTGAAAGGCTATCAAATAAGCATTCTAATTCTTCATAGAACTCATCCTTGATCTTGTCATCTTTATCTTCTGTGGGGGCATGTACATTTACAATTATAAAATCATGTCGTTTACCCTTTAGAATTATGTATGATATCCTATCACTAACAAACTTAATATCTCGGATAGCGGATAGGATCCTCCTTCTGACTAAAAAACCCGTTCCAAATGCAGGTCTTTCTGCACCCCCGTAGTATAATGCAAAGCTTCCTGATTCCTGACTACCTTCTCCTGGCCACCTAACTTCCTGTAAAGCGACTATATCCAAGGGCGATTTATCTAAATCCCGCGTTAATATCTCTAGTGCCCCGCTATTGTATAAAGTCCTAACATTCCATGTTCCTAGGAACATGTCCCTATGTTTGAGCCTTTGGCATGGGTTCCCTGAAGTAGTCCCCGCCCGGAGAACCGAATGGGGGACTATTTGACCTCCGGAAAATTTTACCCCAGTTGAACCCATGTCCGCATTTCTTGACGGTTGTATTTTTACGGTGAAAGATCGTCACTCTTTCGACCAAGGTACTTTTTTCGTCTGGCTTATCACCTTCGACCAGTCCGGCATGGGTAACCCTATCGGCAGCAATGCTACCGCCGGCATAGCTCTCAGGATCATTTAAGCACGCAAGCCACTCCACCACGAAAAAGGGAAATAGTAAATTTTAACGTAAGTAAAAATTATATTTTATTTATGGAAAATCTTTAACATCTGAGGTTAATTATTAGTAGGTCTCGGAAGTTCAGAAAAAAATCCTTTTTTCCATTTTATGTCAGAAGATGATGTCCAACTTACTATATGTAAACATTTTGGGTCATTGTAGACCAGAAAATGGTGGAGTTTATTTGACCTTTTTTTCGACTTTTTTAACTTATTGGTCCTTTTTTCGCCTTTTTTTTTTAGGTCTTAACGGGTTTTTTTTTGCAACTGTACGTTATTTTGTCTATATTTATACCATTTGTATAATCCAAGAATCCGCAGAGTCAAGTTTCAAATCCAACTTATTTTAAAAACACTATCTAGTTTTACCTAATGAGGTGGGAGAATAACATTAACAATGATTTGAGGGAAGTAGATTATACAGGGAATGATTGGAAAGTATTAGCTCAGGATAGGGATGTATAGAGAGCTTATGTCCGCGCGATAGTGCCAGTGAGTAAGTCCAAAGACTTTTCACATTGCGAACACTTTTGTTCTGCGAGAAACTCTCTCATAATATCCTGTCATTTTTAACCAGCCTACTGACAGACAGGGATATCAGCATAATGAATACAGTATGAAAGTTCAAGCATGTGCTGTCATAATTTTTTTCGTAATGTATGTTGCATTTTACTAGAATAGTGTACTTTCCAAACATTTTTTTCATTTTATTCATTAAAAATGCAGTCGGCACAAATACCGATGGAAAGAACATTTAGACAGAATGGACAATACAAGATTACCCAAAACGACCAACACCTACAAACCGCATGGAAAAATATATTTGGGATGGCCAAGGAAACGATGGACTTGAGACCGGAACAGGTCGTATTGACCTAATCATGGAAAGGGAGAAGAAGAAAAATTCAGTTGAAACTAAAATAATTATTTAATTTGCCTTTTTTACGTCCTTTTTTTCAGTTTTTTATGATATATTTAGGTATTTTTTAAAGGTATTTTTAGTCATTTTATAGGTCCTCAACTTTCGAGCCCTAATTTAATGTTGCAATTAAAATGCAGGATTGAAAGCGCCAACGAATTTAGCAGATACCTCTTACTTCACATTTGACTTCACTATATGTGTCATAAATCGACGGCACAGAACCTACGGCTTTACGTATCTTCTGAAGGAAGCCATGCTTAGGATTGTTATATCCTTAAAATCCGAACCTCGGAATCATAACCGATAATGGTAACCACTAATTCACTTATACCGAAAGTTAGTGGTGAAATTTTGACGTGAATTTTTGGAACAATTTTCACAATTTTCACAATTACGTTCACGTGGTACATTGTGAATTGTAGACCTACTTGCATAACAGTGGTGACTATTTAACTCATGCCCCAAATGGGAGTCAATGACCAATCACGTTTCAATGATTTCTGTATTACAACCAATCAGAGACGTGTTTCACGAAATAATTATCAACGTTAGGATTATCATATATTAAGCAAAGCTCCTCCTTTTTAATATTCTGAACAGGTCTGACCGTTATTTTGCAGTGACTGAGCCTATAACAAATACGGCTACCAGATTGTATATAATAGTGCTTACATGTCAACATTTGTAGCAATTGATTATACCACCAAAAAAAAGAAACCACTGTTTGCACTTTCTTAAATGTATACGACATCAAAAATGAATTAATATACAGATTGATGTGTTTCATTTTTTCTCCACTAGAGAGCATTCTTACAATATTGCGTTCCTTTGGCAATAAATAGTATGATCTGGTTGCAGTGATAAACAAAAGAAGCAGTAGAAGCGTAGGCTACCTATCGTTTCTCATTAGTTTTCAAACATCACCGTTTACTTTAAATATAAAAATATTTTTAAATAACTGTAGTTAAATAATGATTTGTGAGTAAACAGCTTTATTTTATTCGTTAAATAGTCCTAACAAATGCCACTCTTGATTTCCAAATTCTCTAGATAAATTCACTCCTCACTTCGTGAGTCGTGAATTTATCGATAATTTGGAAATCACTCGTGGCATTACTTATGATAATCACGATTTCTAGTTTATTTATTTATTTAGCAGATTTAGCAATGTTTCCATCTTTGAGCGCCCATTTTACCTACTGTCATTCTCCTCAACATCTCTGTCATTTTAATCTCCATCGACCAATCTATTTTCCGTCGTGCTGTTCAAAACACCAATAATCCCGTTATATTTGACCGTCCTCTTCATCTTCTGCCAAGTGAAACTCACTATAATATTCCTTTTGAAAATCTGTTTTCTGTCATTCTTTAGACATCCATCCATCTATAGTAATTCTGCCGGAGGGTAGGTCTTTCACTGCAATCAAAGCATTTTCATGCTATGCTTTGCAGCTTTACTAGGGAATTGTAGGTGTGGTAGCTTCCCGTTGCTTTCCACACCGGTGAAGGATGATGATGATGATGATAATGATAAGGATGATTATGGCCATATGATTTCGGGGACCGTTTGAGCCTTAAAGTTTTCCTGACATTGTCTTACAGGTGAGGAAAAACGCCGTTAAAAACCTCACCCAGAAAAACTGTCCCGACCGGGGATCGAACCTGGACCCGCTGCGTGACAAGGCAAAACGTTACCTCGAGACCACACTCGAGGCACTCTTTAGACATGACCGTACCATTTTTTTAAACGAAATCCACAATTGAAGTTTGAACATTCATCTTTCATTTAATTACACTGTTTCTTACTTTTATCTCTTCTAGAAATTCCAGCTGAACGCCTCCAAATATCCATTTGTGCAGAATTTAATTTATATCGATACTAGTAAAATCCATGGTAAGTTTCCGTTGAGGTGTTAATTCACAGTAATATAATGTATGATTAAAAACTTAAGTTGCTTTAAAACTCTGTAGGCCTTTCTAGACTAGTCACATCTCAGCAGAATGCATTAGGTCCGTTCTTGTTGACCTTTGTTGAAGCACTCATCAACGGGAAGCTATCACACCTATAGTTCCCTAGTAAAGCTGCTTAGTATGAAAATGCTATGATTGCAGTGAAAGACCTGCCCTCGGGCAGAATTACGATGGATGGATCATATAAAACTCCTGGCGCGACACGCCTACAAGGCCCTTAGTCTACCAGCCGGCTGCTGGCCTCACATCCACATGTGTCAATAACACAGGTAGATGATAATCAGCCAGTGTAGGGGTGACATGTGGTCAGCATGTCGAGTCCCCCAGCCGTTATAGCTGGTTTTCTCAACCTGGAGCCGCTACTTATTGTAGCTACCCAAATGCATCACGATGCTGGGTGGGCACCGGTCCATACTGGCCGAAATACCATGAGAAAATTTCTTCCCCTATGGAGACTCGAACCAGCGCAAGTCCCGTAGCTCTGCGCCAAGGCTTCCTGCCTTAACCACTCGGCCACGGCGCGGGACGGATGGAACATATACTTGGTTTTATCTAAATTTATCTCTAATCCACATTTTTCATATTCCTCCTAAGTTTTCTTGGCATGTACTCTAAATCTTCTTAACCTCTGTCAACACTAGGGAGCGTATTTTTATGTTCTAAAACTTAAGATTGCAATAAATTATAGCGATAATAAGTCTTTATATCCAATCAACTGATGTTTTAACAATATAACTTACAAAACAGCTTCTCAGTAATTTTTGTGTGGGGTCTCGCAATATTACATTTATATTCTACGTCTTTTAAATTAAAAAAAGAAATAATGTAAATAGAATACTATTTCTTTTTAATTTAAAAGTAAAATCTGTAATATATTATTGTATCTTGTAAGTCCTCGTTTCCCTTAACAGAGATTCAGGCGCTCTCCCCCTACAGGGAAGAATTTGAACCATACTAATTTAGTTACACTTGTTTTTGTATAGATGTCATTTTAGTAGTCCGTGGTCAGCGTTCCTCCTCATACTGACATCTAGGAAACCAAGGCAGTACTAGGACGGGAATAGGTAAATTTTTGCTTAGAGGCCTTTCATTCAGGCTTAAGGATATTTTACGAGCCTGAAAATCTTCAGACTCGGGACCGACGGTTTAAAGTAAATGTAATAATGCTAGATTCCACACAAAAAATTATTAAGAAACTTTTTGTAAGTTATATTCAAAAAAATCAGTTGATTGGATATAAAGAGCTTATTACATTACTCTCATCACTATACTATGTTGCAATCTTAACTTTTAGAACATAAAAATCCGCTCCTATCAATAACTGATAATCAGCAAATAGCAACGAATAAATCGTATCTTCTTCTACCTTTATTCCCTTAGGCTAGTTTTTATGTTATTTATATTCCTCAGAATATCCATCTGTCTTATTTTCCATGGAAATTCTCCATAAGACAGAGACCACTATAATTATTTTTCACTTCATTATCCATTATTATTGATCACCTATTTGTTGACTAAACGTCACACTAAACTGGAAAACAAACGAACATGTTTTCGAGTATTTATCATATGAAAAATAATAAAATGGTATATCAGTATTTGCCGGATAAGTAATTATCTTTGTCTTTATCATATCAGTCATTATGTTTACTTTATATAGCTGAGATATTATTTGTTTCGTAACTGTTTCTAGACGTTCCTCTTGAATTCAATGCGGATGTAAGCATTGAAAAGCCTGAACTCAAGTGGAAAGATTACATGCATTTGCATCCGAGTTTTTAACTTTCCAGTTGTCAAGTTTTATGTATCCTGGTGAGATGAGCCTGTTTTAACATCTATATTACTCCTTTTACTTATATATTATTCATTCTGAAAACATGTATCACGGTCAATACATGAAAATTAACCCTCAAATTGGCAATGTATCCTATAAGATACATCAGTTGGTTTAATTTATTTCATATTTTTTAATAAAAGAGAAGAAAACGAACGAGAAGAAATTACTTTTTTTTTTTTTGCAAATGCGCCAGGTTGTCTTTCGACATTCCTGGTGTTCTCTCCTGGCATGGCGTACTTGTAACTCACTTCTGAGGTTGGGGCGCCTGGCAGGCGGGGTTACGTTGCCCCGATGATATGACGGGTGATGATGATAGTGGTGCGCCAGGAGAGTCCCTAATCCTAAGCTTAATCTAAGATGAATATGAATTATGATGATTGCGATAGGCATATGATTTCGGGGACCGTTTGGTTCTTAAAGTTTTCCTGACATTTGTCTTACAGGTGAGGAAAAACCCCGATAAAAAGCTCACCCAGAAAAACTGTCCCGACCGGGGATCGAACTGGGGCCCGCTGCGTGACAAGGCAGCACGCTACCTCGAGACCACAGCGGTGGACCGAGAAGAAATTACTTAGACCGGTATTCAACAACCAAGTTTTACGCGAAGAGCCACTCTCAGCCCGTCTCTCCGTAGTTAATTATGTGGGTCATGCAGAATCTGCTCTAACTGGCCCACTCTATTCAACATCATGTGCTAAAATAACAAAACAAGATATCTATTTTAAAGAAGTTACCGGGAACAATTGAAAGATGAGACTCTCAGCTTACGGAAGACGGAGATGGTATGGTCTAGAGAGCTTGGTTCTTGAATAGCGGCCTAATGTGTGTCGAAATACACAATATATACTTACTTACTTACTTACTTACTTACTCACTGGCACTATCGAACCCGTAGGTTCATGGCCGCGTGGACATAAGCTCTCCATACATCCCTATCCTGAGCTAATGCTTTCCAATCATTCCCTGTATAATCTACTTCCCTCAAATCATAGTTAATGTTGTTCCCCCCTCATTCTTGGTCTACCAACTGGGCGTTTTTCTTCTGGCTTTCCTACAAGAAGCTTCCATGCACGTCTTTCATTCCCCATACGTGCAACATGTCCTGCCCATCGCAGTCTACAAGACTTTACTGTTCTTATTATATCTGGCTTCCTATAAAGACCATGTAGTTCATTGTTATGTAGTCTCCTCCATTCACCTGTCTGTTCATCTCTCTTTGGTCCAAAAATTTTCCTAAGAACTTTATTCTCAAATACTCGTAATCTCCTTTCCCCCTTAAAGTAAGAGTCCATGTTTCGCACCCATATAATATAACTGGTAGAATAATAGTTTTATATATTTTCAGCTTAACGTTTTTTGAAAGGAGTTGGGACATCAAAAGTCTCTGCAATGCATAATAGCATGCATTTCCAGAATTGAGCCTATGTTTAATTTCTTTGTGCGTCTCATTCCTATTTGTGATTATTGTTCCTAGGTATTTGAATTCAGCCACTTCCTCAAAATTTCCCTCATTTGTCATTAGCTGTCCATTTCCATTATATACTGAATTTCTACCTGTGACCATATATTTAGTCTTACTGATATTCACTTCCAGTCCTAATTTCTTAGTGTTACTCAATAGTGTGTGCGTGTTGGCCTTTAGTATCCCCTCGCTATCGGCCAATAGTACTACATCATCAGCATAAACTAACAGCTTATTAATACCATTCAGTTGTAAGCCTTCCTCATTCTCTAAAGATTTAATGGCATGCTCTAGTACAAAATTAAATAGTAGAGGAGATAGTGCATCTCCTTGCTTCAACCCATTCTGGATTTCAAAAGTGTCTGAAAACTGTTTGCCTACACGCACCCTACTCGTTGAGCCATTTAGACACATTCGTATAAGTCTAACTAACTTTTTAGGAATTCCGAACTCCAGCAGGATACTATATAACTTCTCCCTCTTAATTGAATCATATGCTTTTTTGAAGTCTACATATAGTTGATGTACAGTGCCATTATATTCCCATTTCTTTTCTAAAATCTGTCTTATACTAAAATCTGATCTGTTGTAGACCTGTTTCTTCTAAATGCACATTGATGATCTCCTAGAATGTCATCAATGTAGGGAGTAAGTCTGCTTACTAATATATTTGTTAGAATTTTGTATGAAGTTGAAAGTAATGAGATGCCCCTGTAGTTGTTGCAATCAGTTTTATCTCCTTTCTTATAAATTGGTACGATAATTGATTCCTTCCATTCATCTGGAAGAGCTTCTTTTTCCCAAATCATACTAAGCAACCAGCGTATTTTGTCTATCAATTTTTCTCCTCCTGATTTTATGAGTTCTGCTGGGATCTCATCTGAACCTGATGCTTTATACATCTTCAATTTTTCAATCGCCATTTCGACCTCTAATGCACTTGGCTCTGCAACTAGCATTTCTGCTGTCTGTAACTTATCCTCCTCAATGTCCTGTTCTGTATGTACATTTAATAGCTGATTAAGTAACTTTTCCATCTATTTAATATACTCCTAGAATCTGCAATCATATCCCCATTTTCATTTCGAATTATGTTTGTTTCTAGCCTGAAACCCTTTCTTCTCTATACTACATTCCCTGATATAATTCTCTAATGTTCCTATTTTTTGCATTCATTTCAAGATCATTAATCTTCTCTCTCAAATATTCCCTCTTTTTACTCTTTAGTAACTTAGTGGTTTCCCGTCTAATACTACCCAATTGCTCTCAATTTACCTCATTTGGCTCGTGTAACCATTTAATTTTTGCTAGTTTTCTTTTCTTTACAATGTCGGCACATTCCTCATCAAACCATTTCTTGTTTTGCCTCTTTTTTAAACAACCAATGCTTCTGATGCTGACAATTTAATAGTATCTCTTATAGCCTCCCATTCTTTATTTATATCAGGTTCTTCTTCGTTTGCCACATTGTCATCTGAAGATTCCAGTACTTCAAATCTATTAGCAATTTTGATTTGGTATTCTTGCCGCATTTCATCATTTCTCAAGTTTTTTAATTCATATTTTACAGAATCATCTTTAGCATTCGTTCCTCTCATAAGCGATAGCCGTTGTCTGATTTTCACTCTGACCAGATGATGATCAGAATTGCAGTCTGTCCCTCTAACTGATCTAACATCAATGATGCTACTGTGCCAGCGTTTACCTTAATATATCCGGTACCTAATAATAAGTTATCCATGATTTCGTTTTCACTGCGGTCACCCACATTTAAAACCTGACATGATAAATTAGTCATCATCTTCTTTCATGGATTAGGTCTTTGCCTCTTCCAACCTCACATTTGTTCAGCCCAGCGTTTTCTTGCTCTTCCCACCGATCTTCTTCCTACAGAATTATAACCAATGCCATCTTTGGTATTCTATCCTCTGTCATTCTTTGCAGATGTTCTTTCCAATTGTTCCTGTCTTTTTTCTATTTGTTGAAGAAGTGGTTGTACTTTTAGTTCTTCTCTAAAATTCTCATTTCTAAAAGAGAAATGGATCGTAAAGGAAAAAGAAGAAAGTTATCTTCAGGCAGTGGAGATGAGCTTCCTACGGGCTCTGAAAGATTGTACAAGAGAGAAAGTAGTGTTTTGCCAGTTTAAGGGTTAAAAGAGCCAATCAGTTAATAAAAACATGACATTTACATTGCTACATTTATTGTATCTTTAACTGTTTATAATTAGTATAGTGTATATCTATATTTGTCAAATATTTATTTGTATTTGTGCTAGTTGAGTGGAAGAGAGGGCTTTAACTCTGCCAGAATAAATAAAGTATTATTATTATTATTATTATTATTATTATTATTATTATTATTATTATTAAAAACCAATTATAAAATGTCCTTTTGATCCCTTTAATATATATCTTCCAGTTATATGGATGCAAAATAGTCTCTTACTTTAAGGGAAGACAAAATATTACAAATATTTTATAGTTAAGATCATAAGCCCTTATCTTGCATAAACAATAAAATAATATATAAAATACTTTATATATTTTAATTAACTCTCAAATTAATATCAACTACAACTAATAAATATATAGATCATCGGTTGATTCATGTCTTTGACATCGTCCCAATAGCCAATTTTGTCGGTCCATCCAATCTCCTGGTTGTAGATGTTTCTTCTTCATGTATAAATATATTCCCTGACTCCAGAAGGTTTTAGGTCTTCCTCTGCCTCGTCTTCCCTCAGGTTTCCATCCCAAAACAGATTTTGGTAGCCGATCCTCTTCCATTCGCTGGACATGCCCGTACTATCTTAATTGCTGAGTTTTAATATAAACTAAAATAGTGTCCTCAATCTTCATTTTCTCCCCTATAACTGAGTTCCTATTTTTTTCTTTTCTTAAAATGCTTGCTGCCCTTCGTATAAAATCCATTTTAATCGCCAAAAGATACTTATTTGTTTTTGTTGTTAATGACCAAAGTTCTGCTCCATAAATAATTATACTTTTAACAATTATATGATATATATTCATTTTATATTTATTACGTACATTTTTATCCACAATATTCCATTGAGGCAAGCAATTGCAAATTTTCCTTTATTATACAACTAATAAATATGCACTTAAAAATAAATTAAATTTTTAAATATTACGGTATTTACAAATACATTTATAAACAAAAATCGATGGTCGGAAAAGGGTCGGTCAATTAATACAGTTAAATTAAGTGAAAAAATCTCGCCTGCCATTTACAAAAATCCTCAATTGTGTTATAGTTTACTTACCGCACTTGTGTCGCAACATACTTACTTACTTATTTACTTACTCACTGGTACTATCGAACCCGTAGGTTCATGGCCGCGCGGACATAAGCTCTCCATACATCCCTATCCTGAGCTAATGCTTTCCAATCATTCCCTGTATAATCTACTTCCCTCAAATCATAGTTAATGTTATTCTCCCACCTCATTCTTTGTCTACCAACTGGGCATTTTCCCTCTGGCTTTCCTACAAGAAGCATCCGTGCCAGTCTTTCATTCCCCATACGTGCAACATGTCCTGCCCATCGCAGTCTACGAGACTTAACTGTTCTTATTATATCTGGCTTCCTATAAAAACCATGCAGTTCATTGTTATGTAGTCTTCTTCATTCACCTGTCTGTTCATCTCTCTTTGGTCCAAAAATTTTCCTAAGTACTTTATTCTCAAATACTTGTAATCTCCTTTCCTCCATTAAAGTAAGTGTCCATGTTTCGCACCCATATAATATAACTGGTAGAATAATAGTTTTATATATTTTCAGTTTCACGTTTTTTGAAAGGAGTTGGGACCTCAAGAGTCTCTGTAATGCATAATAGTCGCAACTTACAATTATTCTAAATGCACTGCTTAAACGGTGTACGTTACAAATGTTTTATTTTCGAGCTCCTTTTTCGTTAACGTTACAATTTTGGCTTTCCAAAAATAGTGATGGCGCTGAATTACTGTGCAGTGGAAATCGAAAAAATAGCTTTCATCTGATAAAAAATATCGCAATGTTGAGTAACTCCTAATTTATGACGCGTTTAAAAAAACAGGGGAAACTATTTTCCTATTGTATATTTGTTGTTTCCACGTGTCAACCAAGTAATTAAAGTCTAATGCACACAAAATGAAACCCTGTCCAAACACAACTTTTTCCGATTGCAAATTAACTCGCCTCTTTTGCTATATGCTAGATATACGAACGTATATAGGCCTCTATATGTATGTATAAGCATGTGACATACCTCCACAAGATTTCATACTTATTAGTAGATCTCAGAAGTTGATGAAAAATCCTTTTTCATTTTATGTCTGAAGACGAGGCCCAGCTTAATAATAAACATTTTTCGATGTTTTTTGGCTTATTGGTCCTTTTTTGTCCCTTTTTAAGGTCCTAGCGGCTTTATTTTGCAACTTATTTTGACTACATTTATAGCGTTTGTATAAATCGAGAATCCACAGAGTCAAGTCTCAATTCCAACTTCTTTTAAAAATATACTATCTTGTTTTCCTTTTCAAAGACTTTTTACATTGCAAACACTTTTGTTCCGCGAGAAGCTATTAAACCCTCACAAAATATCCCGTTATTTTTAACCAGTCTACTGACAGCCTGATATCCATTGTGGGTTCCCTGAATTCATTTTACCTGAGAAAAAGCGTTCATTCTAAATTCTCCAAGAACTTTCTTTTTTAGGGAACACAGAATTAATTTTAAAACTATTTTTAATTAAAAAAATAAATAAAATATGAAAGAAGAAGAATTTTCATACTTTCGCAATATATGTTGCATTTTGTTGAAAGCAAAATTCATCAAAGGAACACTATTATCAGAGGAAAACTTGGAGTAACAAGTTTGAATGAAGATATACAAAGATACCAACAAGAATGGAAAAATCATCTGAGGAGAATGGCAAGAAATAGACTTCCAAAATTGGCATTCCAATATACTCCAACTGGACATAGGGACAAAGGAAGACCAAAACATCGGTGGAAAGATCAAGACCATCTTCGCTAGGTTTACCGTACAGGTCACATGGCCTAAAACGAATTTGTTCATGATGATGATGATTCACTAGAATTTAGTACTTTTAAATATTTATATTATATTCACTAAAAATGCAGTTGAAATTAAGCTTATTTAATATGAATTGCTTTTTGTGAGTTTTTTCTTCGGTTTTTTAATATTTTTTTAGGATGTCTTTAGGTCTTTTTGAAGGTCTTTTATTGGCGTTTTATAGTTCCTCAATTTCCGAGTCCTACTTATTAGATTAAAACATAATTAATTTAATATTAAAATTGTATTATTTTCTTTGCAGGTATGTGAGGAAGATGAATTTTTGCACCATGTAAAACTAGGCAGCGTTCCCTGATTTGCTTCCTAAAGTAAAGAGAGATTCGACGCAACTATCAGTAAGTACTCCATTTCACGAAGAAAATATAAGCACAGAATTTACACCTCGCGCACTCTAAATTACAGAGTCCGTGAAGTCGTTGCTGTACTTGAGTAAACAAGAGATGAATTGGTACTAATAATAATAATAATAATAATAGCTTTATTTTACCTGGCAGAGTTAAGGCCTTAAAGCCTTGTCTACCACTCAACCAGGTTTAAAAAAAATACAAACAAAAAATAGTCTTAAATCTAAATTACAATATATATCTATAAATATAAACGATTACAAGTTATGAATACAATACAATTAATATTTATAATGTATTTTGATTTACTCTAAATTTAACGAATTAAATATATATGTACAATATATATATAAAAAACAGGAAAAGATTAATGGCATAGTATAAAATTAAATAAATAGAGAAAAATTAATTATTAGACAACAGGTAACTGTATAAGCGTGACTTAAAGGTACCAAGTGTGCGGCAACCCCTGATATCTTGAGGAAGGAGATTCCAGGAGCGGGCAGAGGCTACTGTGAAGGAAGTAGAATAGGAGGAAGTGCTATGAAGAGGAATTGTTAGCAGACTGCTATCTTGTGATCTAGTGTCAATATTGTGGTAAGAGGATAACTTCTCAAATCTAGACGCCAGGTAAGTAGGGATGTAGGAATTCAGAAGCTTGAAAAGTAGTGAAAGAGAGTGCAATTTACGTCTGTCAGTAAGACGGAGCCAAGAGAGGTTATTAAAGTGTTCGGAAATATGGTCATAACGGCGGATATTGAAAATGAATCGAACGCAAGCATTATGAACACGCTGCAGTCTCTGCGACAAGTCATAGTTTAGATCATTATATATAATGTCACAATAATCGAAGTGTGGTAACACAAGATTCTGCACAAGGATTTGTTTTAACGAAACTGGGAGAAAATTCTTTAAACGTCTAAGATAATGTAAGATGGAGAAAGTCTTTTTACATATGTGTTTCACTTGTGTTTGCCAGGTTAGATTTGCGTCTAGATGTAGTCCAAGATCTATTACTGAAGAAGAATAAGGGATAATTATATTATTTATAGTAATGTTTGGTAGTGTAGATATGTCAAAGGTTTTAAGCAGTCTTTGTTGTCCCATTAGAATTACTTGTGACTTGTTAGGATTTAGATTTAGACCGATACTTGAAGACCAGTTAAAGATGGATATGAGATCGTCATTCATTTTTGTCAAGCTGTTATAGAGAGAATGAGGAGGTGAATGTAGGTAAATTTGGAGATCATCAGCGTAGAGGTGATAACGGCAGTGCTTTAGTACAGTTGGCAAGTCATTTATGTAGATTGAGAAAAGAAGAGGTCCGAGAACACTGCCCTGGGGGACTCCAGCCGGCACGTTGCGCCAAGACGAAGATCTAGAGTTTAATGAAACGTATTGTTGACGACCGTGCAGGTATGAGTCGAACCAGGATACAGCGCTGTCAGACAAGTGTAGGTGCTTGAGCTTTATCATAAGTAAGTCGTGGTCTACTGTGTCAAAAGCTTTGCTGAAGTCAAGTAAGGTTAAAGGAGTCAATTGACGTCTGTCCACGGCTTCACGAATATCTTCAGTAATTTTTAGCAAAGCTGTGGTTGTGCTATGACCATATCTAAAGCCGGATTGATAAGGATCAAGGAGGTGATTTTCTTGGAGATATTCAGTCATTTGCTTATGTACAATATGTTCCAGGGCTTTAGATAATGTCGGAAGGATGCTAATCGGTCGGTAGTCATTACAGTTAGTAGGTGTACTTATTTTTGGTATAGGCCGAACTCTAGACTGTTTCCATACAGTAGGGAAGATAGAAGTTATAAGGGAAGCATTAAAAATATGAGTCACTGTGGGTAGTATAATGTCAATGATTTTATTTAGCATTAAAATGCTGATGTTATCTGTTCCTTGTGCATTGGATTTAATCCGCTTGAGTGAACGTCTATAGGCGAAATGTCGTTAAAGTAAAATTTATCTCTTCCTATATGTGGGGATGGGGATAAGTCTTTAAGAATGTCTATTTTAGTCTTGTTGTCTGGAGGTGTCATGGGTATTGAGGTAAAATGTTCATTTAAGTCATCTACAGAAATGTCTATTGAGTCAGTTGAGGGATTCAACTGTCTAAGTCCCATTGCACGGAGATTTCGCCAAGTGTCCCGTGCACTTATTTCAGGTCCGATTATACTGTGGGCGTGTCGTAGTTTGGCATTGCGTATAGTTTGTGTAGTTGTGTTTCTAAGTTGTTTGTATAGTTGCCAGTTCTCGTCATTTTTATGTCGTCTGTATGTTCGGTATGCTTTGTCTCGTTTTGACATAAGTTCACGTATTGAGTCATTCATCCAGGGTGCAGGGGGGCTACTGACTAACATAAAAATATTATTTTAAAATTTTAAGAAATATAAAACAGTTTGGTACCAAACTGAAAGCAGCAGATGGAACTTAAGTTTCCGAAAGGCCTCCTACAAAACTACACTGTTGATTATTGAGGACGACTGAGGTCTCAGGTACATTTCTTAAAATTTTAATATAGTGACTTCAGCGGAGTTTCGTAATGTATTTTAAAACTCTTCACTCATCTGTTATTATTGAAGAGGCATTTCAAATGTGAATTTGTACTTAGAAGTGATTATAAGTTAAAAGTAAACTTGCAACTGACTGCAAAATTATCGCGCGTAGCACATGACAGGAACTATCTCAATACTGATTCAAACAACGGAGGCAGCGTTTTCTTTTAGGTCTATACTATGGGTTGGAATGTAGCATTTACTTTATGAGACGATAAATAAATAACCTTCCTCCACACGCCTGTTCAGTGTGTGAAATATACTTTTCAGTCAAATCAGTATACAGTATATGATATAGAAAACTAAACTAAATATTTTGAAGTAGGAATCCACTAGTCGTAATGTTAAGTTCTATGAGAATTAGGATGTTAACTAAGATGGACATTATTTTGAATCTCCTGGAGCTTAAAGGGATATTTCCGCTACGTTATTTTACTCATTTGGATTACATTAAAACATCTTTATTGATGCAAGAGTTCTGGGACAATTTGTACGCAGATTTATTAACTTACAGAACTTACAATTCATGAAAAAGTTTTTTTACACTGCTCAAAACAATTAGAGGAACACTATGAAATATGCAAATATTTTTTCATTGGATAAAGGTACAAACATGAAATTAATAAAGTACATTATTTGTGGTTATTTATTTATTTATTGCTCATGTCAGTAAAAACAAATGAATAACGCTGACAATTAACTTTTCAAATAATTCCGCTATGTAAGCAATTGAATCTTGTGCTTATTTTTCAAAGTTAAACACTCGTTATATAGAGTTAGTATCGTGTATGGCCTCCACGACATTCGATGACACTTTGGCACCTTCGTGGCATGCTCCCAATAACATTCTGGATTTCCTCTTGCGGGATATTCTCCCATTCCTCCTTCAGAGCATCTCCTAGTTGCTGCAGAGTTTGTGGAGCTTGATGTCGGTTCCTGACCTTCCTGTCTAGAAGATCCCACAAGTGTTCAATAGGGTTGAGGTCTGGGCTGACCGCTGGCCACTCCAGTAACTCAATTTCATTCCTCCTCAGGAAATCCCTGGTGACAGCCGCAGAATGTGTCCTGGCATTATCCTGCATAAACAGAAATCCAGGGCCTACTCCAATGGCAGCAGGTACTATATGCTCTTCCAGAACGTGCTCGATATACCGGACAGCATTCAGTCGCTGGGGAACAAGTGCAAGGTCCGTACGATTGTTGTACATAACTCCGGCCCACACCTTTATGGAACCTCCTCTGAATCTATCAATTTCCTGTACAGCCTCTACAGAAAATCTTTCTCCTGGCCGTCCCCACACCCTCAATCGACCATCACAACGTGTAAGACGATACCTGGATTCGTCCGAGAAGAGTACAGACTCCCACTGGTTCAGGTTCCAATCACCATGGTTTTTCAGCATACCTACGTCTTGCTGCCTTATGCCCATTTGTTAAGCGTGGTTTTTTAACGGTCCTTTTTGGACGAATATTCTCTTTCCTTAATCTGTTCCTTATGGTTTGGTCTGAAACCCGGATTCCGGAAGCCATATGAAGGTCATTCTGCAGGTCTTTTGCAGTTTTTGTACGCTGTCGAAGAGCAGAAAGAACAACGGATCTGTCATCCTGGGGGCTTGTTTTAAATTTACGGCCCTGGCCACGTCTTCTACAATACTGACCTGTCTCTCTGTGCCTGTTGCGTAACCTGGACACTACGGAAGGAGAAACCACAAGCTCTCTAGCCACTTGTCGCAGAGATTGACCTTGTCGTAAAATATGTAGAGCATGATACACTTCAAACTCATTTAAATGCCTCATTTTGTCAGAGACATCAATAAACAAGGCAATAATCAACATTCGTCACTATAGCAACATCAGGAAGCTTACCAATTAGAAGTGGCCAGTGCCTTCCAAAATAAAAAAAATCTTTATATTTGTTATTTGAGGTAATTATTCTGTATTTAGGCCATGGATCTTTAAAATTTGTATCCAATGATAAAATTAATAATTCAATTTACATATTGTCCAACTTTCAGCATCACAGCTTTAAAAAACACTTAAGTAAAGTAAAGTAAAGTGTTCCCACAACAGGCCCGGAGGCCCTTGGGGTAGTAGGAGGTTAAGGCTCCCACTTTTTCTAGACAATCGGCACTTTACGTCAGCCGGGTTGTCAGCCCTGCGTGACGGCCGCCTTTACCCCCAGAACAAGCGTCTGGTACTCATTTCAGTTAGAGGCTGAGTCGACCCCAGGGCCATAGTGCCGCCAGAGGGTTTGGGTCAGTTTAAAAATCCTGACCTCAACGGGACTTGAACCCTTGACCCTCCGGCTTGTAGCTCAGTGCCTTAACCACTACGCTACGGCGTGCCCCTTAAAAAAAATTAAAAAACAATTACTTATTCAATTTATTATAAGTGTTCCTCTAATTGTTTTGAGAAGTGTATCTAACATATAAAAATATTTGTTTGTTTGTTTGTTTGTTTGTTTGTACTTTATGCGCGGCCATACTGTTGATCCGATTCTGATGGGATTTTTGCAAAATATTCAGGAGATTCCCGGGATGAACATAGGCGATAAGAGAGTTGTGACGCTCAACTCCTACACTCTTAAAAATCGCCCTTTGTAGTGGAAAACGTGAAAAAAAGTAGCTCTTTGGACGCTTAAATGGCTTACGCTGCCTAAACCATAACAAATACACAAAATTAATGTACACAGAATTGAATATCTCAAAAAGCTCTACAAAAAAGTCCGCGACAGCATATGTTTATCTCTTACGGATAACTCACAATAACCATTTTTGTCTTTCATTGATGCCAAGAAGATCGAGACAAGTACGTAGATTCCTGTGCAAGCATAGCGGCACATGGCGGGTATTCTTTTACGGATAACTCACAATAACGAATTTTGTCTTTTAGCTCATTTATGCCAAGAAGATCGAGATAAGTAGATTCCCGGGCAACACCGGGTAATCAGCACGGGGAATCTTAAAATAATTACGATATACATTTATAATTATTTTTCATTTTACTTATTCAACTAATCATAAGAAGTACATTAATATTCGTCTTTCAGCTCATTTATGCCAAGAAGATCGGGATGAGTAGATTCCCGGACAACGGTCTGTTAAACAGCACGGGGTATCTAAAAATAATTACGATATAAGTTTTTCTATCTACTTGTTTAACTAAACATAAAACACGTTAATTTTCGTATTTCAGCTCATTTATGTCAAGAAGATCGGGATAAGTAAATTCCTGGGCATCGCCGGGTAATCTGCACGGGGTATCTAAAAATATAAATTTATAATTATTTTTTCTTTTACTTATTCAACTAAATAAAAGCACATTAATTTTAATTTATGTAGGCGTAGCAACGCACGCCGGGTATTAGCTAGTCATATTATAAAACGTACCGTAATTTCACCGATTGCAGAAAAGACATTTCTAATAATATTGTACTTATATATAATTTGAATATCACGATCTTCTTCTTCACGGATTGAAATACACAAGGTTCGTTCCGGTCGCAGAAAACTGATCTCTCCATCGTGCTCTTGGTCTTCCTACAAATCTGTACTCCTATGGCTTATATGTGATTAACGTTTTTGATTCATTCTATGAATGTGGTCGAACCAAATTTGTTTGTATTCTTTGACTCTGTCTGTTAAAAAAAAACTAAAACTCCTGGCGCGACAGGCCTAGAGGACCCTTAGCCTACCAGCCGGCTGCTGGCCTCACACCCACATGTGTCAATCATAGAGGTAGATGATCATCAGCCAGTGTTGGGGTGACATGTGGTCAGCATGTCGAGTCCCCCAGCCGTTATAGCTGGTTTCCTCAACCTGGAGCCGCTACTTATTGTAGCTACCCAAATGCCTCACGATGCTGGGTGGGCACCGGTCCCATACTGGCCGAAATACCATGAGAAAATTTCTTCCCCCATGGAGACTCGAACCAGCGCAAGTCCCGTAGCTCTGCGCCAAGGCTTCCTGCCTTAACCACTTAGCTACGGCGCGGGACCTCTGTCTGTTAAGCTGGATATATTAAGCTCATTCCTAATATCCTGTTACATTTTTTTATCTTAGGTAAAGTATGATATCCATCCAACCATAGTAATTCTGCCCGAGGGCAGGTCTTTCACTGCAGTCGTAGCATTTTCGTGCTTTCCACACCGGTGAAGGATGATAATGATAAGGGTAAGGATGACGACGATGGCCATATGATTTTGGGGACCGTTTGGGCCTTAGTTTTCCTGACATTTGGTTTACAGGTGAGGAAAAACCCCGAGAAAAACTGTCCCGACCCGAGATCGAACCCGGGTCCGCTGCGTGACAAGGCAGCACGCTACCTCGAGACCACAGCTGTGGACAAAGTATGATATATTCAAATACATGTCTCAAGAAAATTCATTTTTTGCAGATTCTATTTTTTTTAGTTGATTTTAATCAAAGTCCTATTTAGAAGCCATATAATAACACAGGAACAGCCATAATCTTGTAAAATTTTAATTTGATATGCAGTCTCTTTGTATTCCAGACTCCAATTTTTAATACATTTGCATTTCCAAGTATTTTATTCCTGTTCATAAGCCTTAATCGTCAGATGAGAAACGTTATCCTGAAATACTGCATGAGAACTTAACGAGAAATAGTACATTATGTGGTTGCGTTACCAGTGCCATAAGAATAACAAAGAGAGCTTTACAGTGGTATGGACATGTACAACGGATGTCGGAAGACTAGTGGCCTAAACATGTGTTAGATTGGATGGTACTAGGCAGAAGGAAGAAGGGGAGAAGTAGAAGAACATAGTATGAGGGAATATATGATGCCATGATGAAGAGCAGTATGGAAGAAGGACAATGGGAAGATAGGGATCTCTGGAAAGCAGGAATCAAGGGCAAACTGCTGTAAAGTGGAAAGCCTGCAAGGAAGAAGAATGGTGGGATTGCCACCTTGAGGCGTTTCTTCAAGCCTGCTTGTGTACTACTCTCAACAAGCATGGTTGCCCCAATAGCTTTCATTGTCTTGTTCGTCAACATGTCTCAAACGATGGATCAAGGACGTATAATAAATTTTAATAATTGTAAAACAGTACCTGATATCACAGTCGTCCTCAATAGTTTGTGTTAGAAGTTATCAAAAGGCCTCCTATAAAACAACACTGCAAACTATTGAGGACGAATGAGATATCAGGTACTGTTTTACAATTATTAAATCTTTAACACAGTAACCTCAACGGAGTTTCGTAATGTATTTTATAACAAAGCAGTTATTCACATTTAAGACATAGGGGTATAGATGTGTTGGGACGTCCAATATACTCAACCGTTGAAGTTTTCACCCATATCTCTGGGCAGGGACTCTCTCTATACCCTGAGAGGTCTTTGGCAGAATTTAGTCACCATCATTTTTAAAATGTTCGTCTCCCCGACTAAAACGCGCCTGCCAATAATAACCCAGTTATATTCAGTTTCAAAAGCCCCCTGCATGGGCTGGGTTATTAGTCTTCTATGAAAACAAGGATAAAGGCCAGAGGCCTATATTTAATTTGTTGACGCTATTTAATAGATTGTGTCATTAGCATCATAATTCAAAACTAAGTGAGAAGAGGCCGACAAATTTTGATTGTAGGCTATATTTTTCAATCTTGAAGATCTTTAACGTTTCGTAAATATGTTATTCTCATTAGCGTTGCAGAGCTCAGATTGCATTATCGTTATGTTGTCTTCGCCAGTAACTCATCAATGCACGACAGTATTACTAAAGTAAGGAACCATTCCATCGTTAGAACGGGGAAGATGATCAAAATTGCAACAGAACGCAGATTTTCGGGGGGAAAAAAGTTAATATCCTCCTTTTTTTTTCTTCAAAAATCAGTTTACGATGAAGTTTTTTTCAATGGTGGTTTTGAAAATTTTTCATAATGTCACGAGTGATTTTCAAATAATCGATAATTTATCTGGAGTATTTGGAAGCTAAAAGTGACATTTGTTAAGGCTATTTAACGAATAAAATTAAGCTGTTTACTCAAAAATCATTATTTAAATGTAGTTACCGGTATTTTAAAATATTTATATATTTAATGCTAAGCGGCTATGTGTGATTATGTGTAATTTGTTTATTCACTGTAACTTGATCATATAATTTATTGATAAATAGGATCGCAATATTGAAAGAATGCACCCTAGTGGAGAAAGAATGAAACACATCAAACTGTGTATTGTAACCAACGTTGTAGGTTATAAAGTCCCGCGCCGTAGCCGCGTGGTTAAGGCAAGAGGCCTTGGCGCAGAGCTACGGGACTTGCCCTGATTCGAATCCCCATGGGGAAGAAATTTTCTCATGGAATTTCGGCCATTATGGGACCGGTGCCAACCCAGCATCGTGAGGCATTTATTTGGGTAGGTACAATAAGTAGCGACTCCAGGGCAGGGGGACCTGTCATGCTGACTACATGTCACCCCTACACTGGCTAGATGATCGTCTACCTCTGTGATTCACACATGTGGATGTGAGGCCAGCAGTCCACTGGTAGGCCAAGTACCTTCTAGGCCTGTCACGCTTCGAGTATGTAGTCATCATCATCATCCGGTATCATGGCAGCTGCCGCCGTCTTCCGGAAACCAAACGCCAATCCTCTCTGTCCATCCATTGATCTTCCTCCAATCCTCTGATATTCATAGCCGCTTATACTCCTTCTCCTTCTATCCAAATTTTCTTCGGTCTTCCTCTCTTCCTCCTTTCCATTGGGATCCATTCCATAACAATGTTAGGCAATATAGTATAGACTATTAATTAATTTGTTTAGTAAACAATTCAGTAATATTATTGTTTAAAAATACAATTATTGAACGCACAATTATCAAATGTGTAGTTCGAAAGAATCTGTTCATTGTTTACTATATTCAATGTATTTGTTGGAGAGTCAGCCACTGCAAAATAATGCTCTGACATGTTCAAAATATTAAATAAAAGAGTAGCATTTTTTATCGCAAAAACAGGAGCTGATAAAGAGAATTGGATAAATATCGAGATGAAACACAACTGTCATTGGTTGTAAAAGAAAATTCATTGAAACGTTATTGGTCATTGACTCCCATTTGCGGCATGACTTAAATAGTCACGTTGATATTGTTACTACATCGATCGTGTTGAGCTAGCAGTTATCACACTCGCCACGAGTTTCGAGATTCGTGGATTTCAAAACCGACAATGGTCCATGGTTTTTCCAGGATAACACTCCTGAGTATGGCTTTCTTCGGAATAAAAACAAAGCTTGCATTCCGTTTCGTAGTCTACTGGCCCGAAATTTTAAAGAGAGCAACCAACAATTGCAAAATTGTATACACCCTAATCGCCCCGCGTGGGGACTTGCGTACTCCCTAGCTGGAGTTTATTAAGTATGCTAATTTGTTGCGCTTACATACCTATAGATTTCAACGAGTGATAGTCGTTAGCACATTGCCTGAGTGAAACATCTGGTAAACAAGTAAAGTAGTACTTGGATGGATAAAAATGGTTAAATTTTGCTGACAGGGCTTTTTATTTAGGCATACGGTTCGGTTCTTTTACAAGTCTCAGAATCTTCAGACTCGGGTTCCACAGCCTAAATTTCCTCCCTTGGATTTTTCATAAGTAATTTGTTAGGACTATTTAACTAATAAAATTAAGCTGTTTACTCACAAATCATTATCCAATATAGTTATTTTAAAATATTTATATATTTAATGTAAATGGCGATGTTTGAAAACAAACGAGAAGCGTTATGTTTTACTTGTTTATTACTACAACCAGTTCATATTATTTATTGCCAAAGGATCGCAATATTGTAAGAATGCACCCTAGTGGAGAAAAAATGAAACACATCAAACTGTATATTAATTAATTTTTGATGTCCTATTATGTAAATATGCCATTTATATTTTTCTGGAACGTTATTACTGGGAAAAAATACGTTTAAGAAACTGCAAACAGTTTTTTTTGCGGTATAATCAATTGCTACAATTTTTTTTATATTATCTCCCGAAACCTCGATAAGGTTACATTCGTGCACTATATATACAATCTGGTAGCCACATGCAGTCACTGCAAAATAATGCTATGACCTATTCAGAATGTTAAAAAGGAGGAGCTTGATTTTACAGTGATAAAATTAAACTGATAAAATCGAGGTGAAAAACGACTGTGATTGGTTGTAAAACAAAATTCATTGAAACGTGGTTGGTCATTGACTACCATTTAGGGCATGGGTTAAATTGTCATCGTAAAAATCCATCGACCCCGACAGGATTTGAATCCTCAATTCTCAGGACTAGAGGTAAGGAAAATAATCACTAGACCACCGTGAAATTCATTAAAATTCTGTAAACAGTATCACTAATTTAAAACATGTAAACATAATTTAATTTTTCATATTTATCTCTAAAGATAAAGGATCACATGATAAAGTTAATGTCTTGGCTTCAGCACAACATTTACCTAATCATTAATAGCTTAATAATAGTGGAATCTTAAAATTTAATCTTCAAGAACCAACACGCACTCTCTATTGAGTAACACAAAGAATTGGGACTGGTAGTAAACATCAATAAGACTAAACATATGATCACATTATAATGGAAATAGACAATTAATGACAAATGATGGAAATTTTGAAGAAGTGGCTGAATTCAGATATCTAGGAACAATAATTATAATTAGGAATGAGATGCGAAAAAGAAATTAAACATAGGCTCAATTCTGGAAATGCATGGTATTATGCATTACAGGGACTCTTGGCGTCCCAACTTCTCTCAAAAAAGTTATATTGAAAATATATAAAACTGTTATCCTCCAGTTGTATCATATGGATGTGAAACATGGATTCTTATTTTAAGAGAGTATTTGAGAGTAAAGTTCTTAGGAAACATTTTGGGCCAAAGAGAGATGAATAGACAGGCGAATGGAGAAGATACATAACAGTGAGCTACATGCTGTTTATAGGAAACCAGATATAATAAGAATGGTTAAGTCTCGTAGACTGCGATGGGCCGGACATGTTGCACGATAAAATGTTAATTATACAATGTTTTACCTGGTAAATCAGTCGTCCTCAACTAAATTATTAATCTTCTTCAAGTTATTCTAATATGGAGGCCTTTCGATAACAATGTTTCATATTCTGCGTTTTAACTGTTTTCGAAAGACCTCCATATTAGAATAACTTGAAGAAGTTTAATAATTTAGTTGAGGACGACTGACTTACCAGGTAAAAATAATATAATTTAACATCTTATTACATAATCTCAACGGTGCTTTAATATGAATTTCAAAAGTGTTGATTGAATGTTGTACGAATGGGGAATAAAAGAGAAGCAAGGAAGTTTTTTGTAAGAAACCCAGAGGGAAAACGACCAGTAGGTAAACCAAAAATGAGGTGAAAGAATAACATTAAACATGATTTGAGGGAAGTAGTTTAATCGGGGGATGATTGTAAAATATAGCTTACGATAGGTGTTTATGGAGAGCTTATGTCCGCGTGGGTATGAACCTACGGGCTCGATAGTACCAGTGAGTTATAGTAAGTAACCTAAGTGGTTTAGAACATATTTAGTAAATAGTGTGATTTTGATTTGCGAGACAGGAATGCTTACTTTAAAAAGGGTCGTTAAATGTACAGCCCAGCTGTTCGATATGCACCACCAACACACACTACACAGGAAAGTACTTAGTGGTTGGACTCATATCCTTTCGTTTACAAGCTATCAGATGCATGGTCAAATTGAGGTTATATGTTACATGCTCGTGTAATTGTCGCTTATATCTACTTCACAGTTCTGTTTTGAACATTAAATTGCCACATGAATATACTTCCTAAAAAATGTAAGAAAAAATATGATGGATGTGAAAATGTAATTTGCCAAATTAACGGGTTGTATGTATAAATGAAACTAGTACATTGCGAGACTCCTATGCAGAGGAAACGAAAGAAAATAGCCCTGATATTATAGGCCTTAATTTAAGGACTATTATCTTCGTTTTTCATAGGCGATAGCTGTGAAGAGGGGTGAAAACTACACTGCTGAAAAAAATTAGGGGATATTGTAGAATAACATATTAAGACTATGTTTTTAGGAACAGTATTAGATGCAATCACTTTCTATTACTCCAAAAGAATGTCAACAAGAGTTTGAAGTCATTACGTAACCTCTGTACCACACCAGATGTCAAAGAGATCCTGATTAGGAATATGGCAAACAAACAAAGCAACATTAACATGGGTGAAAATGTTTCTTTAGTATGGTGTATGGTCTCCTCGAACGGCCAGCACTGCCTCACACATGTATGGCATTGATGCAATGAGGTTAGCAATGAGTTCTTGGGGGATACGTGGCCACTCTTCCATAAGAGCAATGTGCAGCTCTGGAACAGTTGTGGGAGGTGCTGGTCTGCCTGCAATGTACCTGCCTAATGCATCCCACACATGCTCAATCGGATTTAAGTCCGGGGAGGAAGCTGGCCATTGCATACGCTCGATACCCTCCACTTCCAGCATGTCGTCCACTAAGCCAGCTCTGTGGGGTCGTGCATTATCGTCCATAAAAAGAAAAGAATCACCTATGGCATCAGCATAAGGCACGACAAAAGGTCGGAGAATCTCATCTCTATACTTTACCGCAGTCAAAGTACCACCTTGGATAACGTAGAGGTCCGTACGTCCACCACTACTGACTCCTGCCTACACCATCAATCCACCGCCACCATATGGGGATCTTTCACGTACAAAAGCTGGATTGTTTCGTGTCCCTTTTTCTCTCCAGATGAATACACGCCGACTATCACATTCCACGTTGAATCGCGACTCATCAGAAAAAAGAACTGATCTCCATTCAGCATGCCTCCACCCACGATGTTCCTCCGCCCAGTTTCTGCGATCTCTACGGTGTTGTGGAGTTAACCTGGTGCACACCATGGGCCTATGGGCATAGAGACCACTTCCATGCAGTCGATTAGGGACAGTTTGAGTTGACACCCTGCGTCCTGTTGCTGTTTGAAGTGTATTTCGCAGTTGAGTTGCATTCTGCTGTCTATTCCGACCGGCTGTTAACAAGAGGTAACGGTCATCCCTTGCTGTTGTTGCCCTTGGTCGACCTTGTCCGGCTCTTCTGTGAACAGTATGTTCTTTGAAAATGATTCCAAAGACTGGAAATCACGCTTTGAGACACCCCAATGGCTTGTGCCACCTCTTGTTGTGTCTGTCCAACTTCCATCCTTCCTATGGCCCTTCAAGCCATTGGTTCAGGTAAATCACGTTGTCGAGGCAACACTGTCCCTAAGGCAAGTCATTCACTAACTGAAAACTGGACTGGATTTAAAAACAGCAACAAAACATTCACCCCCACACCACCCTTTCACATCAACAGTACAGACACTGCCCTCTGGTGTGGTACCGAGGTTACGTAACAACTTCAAACTCTTATTTACATTATCTTGGAGTAATAGAAAGTGATTGCATCTAATACTATTCCAAAAAACAGTCTTAATAGGTTATTCTACAATATCCCCTAATTTTTTTGAGCAGTGTAATTCATAACACTGGTCGACAAGGTTTTCTTCACAAGAAATCTGGTTAGTGAATCTAGTGCAATTCATCATGCTGAAATCACAAATGTAGTCAACATTTTTCCATCAGGCACAGTTTTTTTATGACAGCTACTTTTTAAAATCTTATTTTAGCATTCTCTTTGACCTTTCATAGGAACCTTCACTACATTTAGCGATTTTATTCAAGGTGTATTCAAGGAAATTATATATAATGTCATGCTGAAGCATCAAAAGACAAGACTGCTCAGGTTCATTCATGTTTTGTCATGCTCAGTTCTGTTAATCTGGCATTGTGATGTGTCAGTCTCACTACGTTAAAAAATAATGGCCTAAACGTTAATCTCTTATCCCTGGCCAGAAAAATGTGTCGCATGTCCCTTTAGTGAATCCTGAAAAAATATATTTACCTCCATTGTTTATGTAATGAAAATTTTCGTCAAAGTTATGGATAAACTTTCTGAAGGATTCTTGTACTTGAAATAAAAAATTTTCCCAAAATCAGTGAGACTAAACTGAAAGAAGAAATTTGTATAGGACCACAAATATGATCATCAATGGCTGATGAACATTCTGAGGACTGTTAAATCCACTTGAAAAAGCAGCCTGACAGTCTTTCAAAAATATATCTTGCAATTTCCTTTGAAACCATAAAGCAGAAAACTATCGTGGCCTAGTGGCTGATCTTCTGGATTCTAACAAAGCAACATGTACCGGTATTTAAAAATTCACTTCTTGGACTCTCACTTAGACTTCTTCCCGGAAATTCTTGGGGTTGTCAGCGATAAGCACGGTGGGCATTATCATCAGCAAATGTATGCAATGGAAAACAGGTACCAAGGCAAGTTAAGTTCTAATATGCTGGCTCAATACCAAGAAGGGAGATGTTTCAGATGCAAAATATGCCCGAACATCACTATCTACCACTTTCTAGGTAAGTCAGAATGAGTAGTATTATATAAAATTCAAATAAATATCATACAAAACTCCCGCCTTATCGGGGAAAACTGAAATTATATTTGAATTCAGCATGAAAAATACTTACAGAATATATTATTTTTATTCTTGTGAAAAAAAAAAACTTTTTGTAGACCAGTGTAATCAACCAATTGTATCTCTGATTCTACTGTAATGATTGTGCACCGCTGAGGTCTCAGAGTTGCATCGCCTCCACGTACCCAGCGGACCCGGGTTTAATAGCCGGTCAGGACAAGTTTCCCGGGTGATGGTTTTTTCGGGATTTTTCTTCGCCTGTAAAACAAATATACATACATACAAGGGTAGTACTTATTTAGAGGGGTGGAATTAAAATGTTTGATTCAATGCACACTTTTTTGTTCCCCTTTTGGCCCAATTTGATAATATATCAAATTTAATTACAATAAATTAACATTAACCCGTGCCGCAATGGACCTAAATGTATAAATTACCGTATTTATATATTAAAAAAAATTACTTAAGCAAGAGTATTGTTCATTTTTATTTTTCTATTGTCTTAAACAACAAAAATATATCAATCAATATCTTAAAATACAACAGTTTTAATTAAAAGTTAATTGTTAACATTATAAATCATTACCATATTATTAAGGACCAACATGCACACTCTATTAAGACTAAGAAATTGGGCCTGGGAGTAAACATCAATGAATATATATATATATATATATATATATATATATATATGAAAAATGAATGTTTGTACTAGATTTGCTTGGTAGCGTAATCAGTAGCGCACTGGGGTATCAATCCAGGTTCAAATACCGTCCGAGCATTTGTTTCTAATTTTGTCATATATATATATGTGTGTGTGTGTGTGTGTGTGTGTGTGTGTGTGTGTGCGTGCGTGCGTGTGTGTGTGTGTGTGCGCGCGTGTGCGTGCGCGTTCATACACAGAAATACATTATATAGTAGAAAATGGACAATTAATGACAAATGAGGGAAATTTTGAAGAAGTGACTGAATACAAACACCTAGGAACAATAATTACAAATAGGTATGAGATGTATAAATAAATTATAAACATAGGTTAAATTATGGAAATGCATGCTATTATGCATTACAGGGACTTTTGTCTTCCCAATTTCTCTAAAAAAATTTGTATCGAAAATATATAAAACTTTTATCCTCCCAGTTATATGGATGCGAAACATGGGATGTTATTTTAAGGAGGAGAAAAGATTAAAAGTAGGCTGTTTGAGAATGTAGTGGTTAGAGAACAACATTGTGGATTCCGGAATGGAAGATCATGTATTAATAATATTTTCTGTATTAGCCAATTAAAAGAGATAATCCTAGCAAAAAATAAAGAAATACATATGACCTTTATTTATTTAAATATGGCATATATGATAATGTACCTCGACTGTTGTTATGGACGGAATGAGAAATATGAATATACGTGAAAAAACACCAGATTACGTTTATACAGGGCAAGTCAAAATGTTGTGCAGGTTTTCAGAAATTTATTATGTGAAATGTAATGAACATATAATATCGTGAGACATATTGTATGAAAGGTAAACTCTCAAAGTTTAGTTGTCCACTTCTAAAGTTCCGCGTTCACCTGCAAGATGTCAACAGCAGAGCAGTAAAGGAAAATGGCGTTGACTGGGGATCAGAAGTCTTTCTGTGTGCTTGATTACCATGTAAACAACTCTGTGACTAGTGTTCAACGACATTTCTGTACCAGATACGATAAAGACCCGCCGGATGGGAGATCCATTCGTAAGTGGTACACACAATTTAGGGATTCAGGCTGTATCTGTAAACGAAAATCGACTGGCCGTCCGTCGACGAGTGAAGAGACAGTCGAACGCGTTCGCACATGCTTCGTGCGGAGTCCACAGAAATCCACCTACCGGGGAGCGACAGAACTTCAACTACCACAAAAAAACTGTATGGCGGATTCTCCGGAAACGTTTACAGATGAAACCCTACCACTTGCAACTGGTTCAAGCCTTAAAACCCGCCGATTATGCTTTGCGAGCGTCCTTCTGTGTTGATTTTCTCGCATTAATGGAAGAGAATGAGTTCCATGAGAGGGTAGTTTACAGTGATGAAGCGACTTTCCACCTTTCAGGAAAAGTGAATAGACACAATGTAAGGATTTGCCCCTCCACATTACCATGGCAGTGTTCGAGACCATTTGAATACGGCTTTACCACAACGCTGGATAGGCCGTGCATCTCAGGGTGATCAACAACTCATTCATTGGCCACCTCGTTCACCAGATCTAACCCCGTGTGATTTCTTCATGTGGGGTCTTGTAAAGGATCATGTTTACGTACCACCACTTCCAACAACACTGCATGAACTGCGTGCCCACATCACAGCAGCCATTGCTGATATCGACCGCGGACTGCTACAGAAAGTTTGGCAGGAGATTGAATATCGGCTTGACATCTGTCGTGTAACAAAAGGCGCTCACATAGAACATCTGTGAATATTTAAAAAAAAACTTTGAGAGTTTACCTTTCATACAATATGTCTCACAATATTATATGTTCATTACATTTCACATAATAAATTTCTGAAAACCTGCACAACATTTTGACTTGCCCTGTATAACACTTTGGCTAGACCAGTGTTGACCTACGATAGTGAAGCATGGACACTAAAAAGACAGCATGAAAGCAGAATAACGGCTTGTGAAATGAGATTCATGCGCAGAACAGCGGGCTACGCCAGATGAGATCGGAAAAGGAACACCGATATCTTAAAAGAATTGAAGACTACGCCAATTTTGGTATATATTAAACAGTACCAACTAAATTGGAAACACCATCTTCAAAGAATGAGTTCAAATCAGATTCTCAAAGCTGTTTATAATTACATACCAAGAGGACGAAGATCTCTGGGCCGTCCTATGAAACGCTGGAGGGAAAATTTTCTATAGGATCGCTTTCATGATAAATGGAATAATGTTGTTAGGAGGCTTCTATAGTGCCAGTGAGTAAGTAAGTAAGGAGGATCTATAGTAATACAAAAGCTAAAATAAAAATGCAGAATACAATAACAGAGGAATTCACGGTGAATAAAGACCTTAAGCAGGGATGCAGTTTATCGTCAATTCTTTTTAACATTCATTTAGACCAGGCTCTTAATGTATGGTATAAAATGTTCTGAAATGGGTATTCCTATAGTCATTATTGTTTGCAGATGAACAAATAATTTTTGCAGGGAATGAAGATGATATGAAATATATAACTAAATTAATGGAAGAATATACAAAATGAGGACTGAATATAAATTTACAGAAAACAGAATATACGTGTTTGGGAAAGGATGTGTATGACCTAATACTCGAATCTGGGGAAATGAAAAAAAAAAAAAAAAAATGATTTTCTAAATATCTTGAGTCGATAATTACATGTTTAGGTACATGTGAAAGGGATGTATAAACTAGAATTGCAATGGTAAAAAATACAATTAAGACATTACATGGAATAATTTGGAACAAAAATATTACAAAGAAAACTAAAATGAAAATTTGTAAGAGCAAAAATACAGAATATTTTGTCATATGGAAGTGAAACTTGGTCTTTGACGAAATTACAAAATAATAAAATTAGAACAGTTGAATTTGATTATCTTAGAAGAAGCCTTCAAAAAACAAGACAGGATAAAATAAGAAATCAATTATTTTGGTGATAAATTATTGTCACCACATCTATTGTTAAGATGATTGAAAATCAAATTATTAAATGGTATGGCCATGTACAGAGAATGGAAGATGAAAGATGGCCAAAAAATATACCAATGGTCACCGCCCTGGAAGAAATAAACGTGGCAGACCAAGATGGAAATGAAAACTTATATCAGAACTATAATTGATGATAGGAATTTGGAAGAAGGAGATTGGAATGATACAAGACGGCAAACCTATAAGTGGGGTAAGCCGAAGAAGAAGTTTTAAAAAAAAATTGGACCAAAGAGAAATGGACAAGCGAATGGAGAAAACTACGTAACAGTAAGCTGTATGATATATATAGGAAACCAGATGTAATAAGAAAAGTTAAGTCTCGTAGACTGCGATGGGCAGGACATGTGTCTCGAATGGGAGAATAACTTTAACCGTTAATTGAGGGATGTATATTATAAAAGAATGATTGGAAAAATTAGCTCAGGATAGGATGTGTGGAGAGCTTATGTCCACGTGGCCGTGAACCTACAGGTTTGATAGTGTTAGTGAGTTAGTTAACCATAAATTCTAATTCGTCAATAATCTGAGCAAATACCATTTGGTCATCTGCACAATTAAAGGAAACTACTACTTCTTATAGAGAGGAATATCCATTGGTTTACACTGTATAGGCTTGCGGCCCTTGATCCTATCGCATGCGGCCCGCAATGATATTTGCTCTATCACATCACATTCGTCATGCAGTAACTTAGTCTAATATAATTTAACTTTTATAAGATTCATGATGTGTTCCGTTGAGGTTTATTCAAAATTAATATAAAATTATAGAATATTCACCTGAAAGGTCCGTCTCCTCAACTTAATTATCATTTAACTGTAGCGCTTTCGGGACTTGTCCCATCATCGGCAGGATTCAAAACTGGTGTTTCACTGAAGATCTGGTAGAGGGGGTTGCATGTATTTGGTTCGTTTTCGTTTATCAGCCTGTCGTTGTGAGCTGCTTTCATGATTTCCATCTCTTCGAGTACGTTTATCTTCGCTGGATTATTTTCTCTGTGCATTACTGTTAGGGTGTTTTCAATATTTAACATGCGATGTCCTTCATGGATGACGTGTTTTGCATAGCTTGATTTACCTTCTGCGTGAATGAAGTCTCGAAAATGTTCTTTGAATCTGATGTTAAAACTCCTGTTTGTCCTTCCTATATAAAATTTGTTGCAGTCCTTACATGTCAGTTTATAAACTCCTTTGCTGTTGAAAATGTTATTTTCTTCAATGTTATTGTTTATTATGTTGTTTAATTTGTTATTGGTTCTGTATGCTATTTTACGTTTTTATCGGCTTTCTTTAGTGCATTGGCTAATTTTGTCGTTTCTTTTCCTGTGTATGTAAGTGTTATTCATGTTTTCTTGTTGTTGTCAGATTCTTTTTCTAGTTTAGTTATGTTGGTTATGTTGTTCTTCCTTTTTTGTTTTTTTACGAGCTTATCTATGAATTCTTCATTATAGCCATTGGTTTTTGCCATATACTTAATGTAGTTGAGTTCTTGGATATAATTGTCTTTGCTTAATGGGAGTTTCAACATTCTACTGACTAAGCTATTAAATGTACTAATTTTCTGTTGAAAAGGGTGTGTAGAATTTCTAGTTTATTGTTGTGTAGATTTTTGGTTATAGACAAATCTAAGTAGTTTATGCTGTTGTTAACTTCTATTTCTTCGGTGAAAGTGATTTTTTCATGCATGTTGTTTAAGTCTTGTAGTATTTCTTTTTCTTTTCTGTTTTCATTTTCATATATTACTAGTACATCATCGACATATCGTGTTATTAGTTTTATGTTGAATTTGTGTATTAGTTCCAGTTCGTTACATTTTGTTCATTTCAAGTTAGTTTCCAGTCATAAGTTGTTCATTCATATTGTGGCGTGAGTGTTAGTGAGAGGTTTGAAGAATATAATTTATTCTGTAAGTTTTAGAAGTGTTAATTACGGATTCTAAGTGTAGCTGCAAGAAAATTTCGTCCAATTCAGATTTTATGTTATATATGAAAAAATATATTTAATTTAATTTTAAAACAATTTAACTAATATATGATTAATGTTTTAATAAAAATACCATCACAATATATTAGTTTTTCTATATTTAAATTGATTGGTTTATCTTAGATCCTATTTAATACGATATAAAAAATCGAATAATATGGCCCGCAAACCAATTCACCTTGTAACGACAGTGGCCCTTTTCCAAAAAAGGTTGGACACGCATGGTTTACAGCTTCTCCTCCAGGTTTTAGAACCAAAGTACTTGTATTCATTGAAATTTATTTGTATTACTGTAAATCTACACTTTATTATAGCCTATAAGAGACGTTTTAAAATAATCCCCTCATATATTCTGTGTACAAGTAAGAAAAAACACATTATGAATCTGAATGAAAGGAAAAAGAAGAAAACATTAATTTATTTTGATTAAAAAATTAGTGCTGTCGACAGTTGACAAGAAAGTATTATTTCCTTGTGAACTAGCTTCAGTATGCCAAGCACGTACTGTGTTCGATGCCACTTTTGTCCTTCATACAAACGTGAACAACAACTGATTTCTAATCCCTTATAAAGTATATCGTTACAGGTGCTTGGCATTTCTCCATGCTGTATCAGTAGTAGACTTGTAGATTGAAAATTATCAACAGTTTTAATTTTCCAGTTATACAACTTGTTTCACTCGGTACGTGCATACAACTAACAATAAAAAAGGAGCTGTAGGTTTCTCCAAAACAAGGTCTTTTGATGAAAGCTAATTGTGGAGAAAGCTCAAGGGACATGGAACAGATGTATTATCTTGGCCGGTAGCATGCACAGACACTTTTAAATGATGTTGAATAATTATACGTTTACATCTTAACGCTCACCTTAATCCCCTCGGGTGTATCGGTGGTTTAAACATTAGAAAGACAGGAGGGTAGTCATTATTGTTATATTTACAAATCCAAATTAATTTATTATACTTTGAATTAATTAAATGTTCTCCCAGAAGGAAGGGGCACAAGCGTTCTAAAAAATAAATAAATAAAACTTTTCAAAATGCTTGACTTATATAATTATACAGAGTGAAGTAATGTAAGTGTTCAGATTTTAAGTGTGAAAATGTTATGGGATATGACATACATAAAAAAAAGTATGTCTAAGAGAACTGATTTAATTTCAGGGAGTACTTTATGTAAAAATAAAATTTTTGGATACTCATTAAGATATGTATTTCCTCTTTGGAGTTCTAGGGTCGCAAATGTATGGTTTTCTCAGGGGGAAAAAATACAGATATTTATTGATGGATTACTTTATAATGAGATATGCCTTGGTAGTATAAAGGTTAAGTTCCTTGCCTCTCGAACCGAGAATCCCGGCTTCAAACGCGACCGGGTTCGATGGATTTTTTAGAATGGAAAAATCCAAAAGACATTTCTATGGGAGAGACTATTAGCCTAAATTAATGCCTCTGAGTAAAATTTAACCAGCCTTTCCCATCCAAGTAGTTGCTTACAGTTCTCTCTTCGAGGCGATGAGCTAACCACTCGTCACTCAATGAGATCTGAAGGGGAAATAAGAGGACTAAATCACACTTGATAAATTAACACCCACAAGGGAGCAACCTAGCCCTACGTAGGATGTATGGATGTAAATAGGCAGACATTATAATGATGACATTATTTTACTGATTTTCCACACATCAGGCATACATAAGGGATATAAAACAACTTCCTTTAGTATTTTATAGTAACTACTAACTCACTGACACTATCGAACCCGTAGGTTCATGGCCGTGCGCTACAAGCTCTCCATATATCCCTATCCCTAGCTAATCTTTGCCAGTATAATCTACTTCCCTCAAATCATGGTTAATGTTATTCTCCTACCTCATTGTTGGTTTAACAACTGGGCGTTTCCCTCTGGTTTTCCTACACGAAGTTTCTATGTCCCTCTCTCATTCCCCATTCATGCCGCATGACCTGCCCATTGCAGTCTACGAAACTTTACTGTTCTTAGTATATCTGGTTACCTATAAAGCTCACGTAGCTCATTTATAAGCTGTCCTCTTCATTCGCCTCACTGTTCATCTCTCTTCGGTTCAAAAATTTTCCTGAGAACTTTATTCTCAAATGCTCGTAATACGTTTCTCCTCCCTTAAAATAAGAATCCATGTTTCACACCATATAATATCATCTCCTTTATCGCCTATCAGGAGAATAGGGCATCCACATAGCGTGTCCAACGGATCCTATTTTGAGGCAACTTCTTCACTCCCCTCCAGGTTTTCCCCTCCTTTGCAATTTCCTCAATGATGGTTCTCTTCCATGTCTGTTTCGGTCTGCCTCTTCCCCCGTGTTCTTTGGGGTTCCATTCTAAAGCAATTCTTCAATCGAATTTTAATATTTTCTGAATGTATGTCCTATCCAGTTCCTTTTTCGCTTTTTTATTTATATTTTAATTTATTTTTGATCACTGTTTCCCATAATTCTTTATTTGATATTTTCTCTGGTCATTTTATTCTTGATATTTCCTTTAGGCGTCTATTTATAATTACTTGTAATTTATTTTCTACGATTTTACTAATTTTTCAGGTTTCACAAGCATATAATAGCAGAGATTTAACATTACTATTATAAAAGTAAGTAAAGTGATCCCACAACAGGCCCGGAGGCCCTTGGGGTAGTAGGAAGTTAAGGCTCCCACTTTTTCTAGACAATCGGCACTTTATGTCAGCCGAGTTGTCAGCCCTGCGTGACGGCCGCCTTTACCCGCAGAACAAGCGCCTGGTACTCATTTCAGTTAGAGGCTGAGTCGACCTCAGGGTCATAGTGCCGCCAGAAGGTTTGGGTCAGACATTACTATTATACTATTATGTCTAGAGAAGAAGCTTGATTTCCATACTGGATATAGCTGGACAAATGCATTCTTTGCTTTCTTAATTCTATTTTCCATATAATACACGGCTATTCAAAAAGAAGGAACAGACTTAAAAACATTTATTTCTTCCAAACTACAAAAAGTAGAAACACAAATTCCAACGTTCCTGGAAAGAGAAAAGTTCAAATTTCACTATTTTATACATTCAATATGAGCACCATGTGTTACACGACAAATATAAAAACGGCGACTCATTTCTTGCCACACACGAATCAGCTGATCTCTAGTTCACAGCTTCAAAAATTTGATGTCGCAGATTTTCAAGAGTGTCAGGCATAGGGGGGATAAAAACACAGGTTTTTACGTAACTAACAGATAAAAATCACACGGCATTAGGTCCGGTAACCTGGGTGGCCATCGGCGATGAAGTTGATCTTCTGGTCCTCCTCTTCCAATCCAACAGCGCCACTGCGACCGTGATCGCAACTTCAAGCAACAGTGCCAATGCGGCCGTGATCGGAACTTTAAACTTTTCTCTTTCTAGGAACGTTGGAATTGTGTTTCTATTTTTTGTGGTTTGGAAGAAATAAATATTTGAAGTCTCTTTCTTATTTTCTGAATAGCCCTGTATAATTGGAGAAAAAACAGTTGTATATATATCTTCAGTTTAATGTTTTTTTTCTTTTAGAGAAGTGGGACAAGAGTCCCTGTAGTAGAAGGGTAAAAAAAAAGTTGCTTTCTTCATATCTACAAATGAGTAATCACTAATTTCGTGGAATTGAAGTTCGATGCATAGTGTTAATTTGTAGTAGCAGATTTAAATGTAGTACAGTATGAAATTAGCGTACTTCATCTGCATGATTAGTGAAAGGTAGACAGCCCACGTAACAGCAATCAGGAATATGGCTGCGGGCGTGCAAAAACATGAGGGTCAAGCACTTGGAACACCCTTCGGCCAGCCATACACGCCTAGACATGGTGGCTGCCCTCTTCTGCACTTCTCACGGATAATAATAAGTATGCCATATGCTTACAAAATTACATTCTCTAAATCGATAATTACTGGGTTTCATCGACAGTTGAATTTCAACTTTTTCCCTGAAAATGCTATTCTGTAAATAATCAGTTGCTTATATTTTCGAAGTTAGTTAACTAAATAACACACTGGCACTATTGAAAAAGTAGGCTCATGACTGCGTGGACGTAAGCTCTCCATAACACCTATCCCGAGCATTTTTTTCCGATCATCTTCTGTATAATGTACTTCCCTCAAGTCATGGTTAATGTTATTCTCACATCTTATTCTTGGTCTACCAACTAGGCGTTTTCCCTCTGGTTTTCCTACAAGAATCTTCCAAATACCTCTTTTGTTTCCCATTCGTGCTACATGTCCTGCTCATCGCAGTCTACAAGACTTAACTGTTCTTATTATATCTGCTTTCCTATAAAGATTATGTAGTTCCCTCCCTTAAAGCAGGACTCCATGTTTCGCATAACTATTTTATATATTTACAATTTAATTTTTTTAGAGAAGTTGGGATGACAAGAGTGCCTGTAATGCATAATAGCGTGTATTTCTAGAATTGGGTCTATGCTTAATTTCTTTTTGCGCCTCATTCTTTTTTATAATTATTGTTCCCAGGTATTTGAATTCAGTCATTTCTTAAAAATTTCCTTCATTTGTCACTAATTGTCCATTTGCATTACATAATGTATTTCTATGTGTGAATATAAAAAAAACTCCTGGCGCGACAGGCCTACAAGGCCCTTAGCCTACCAATCCGCTGCTGGCCTCACATCCACATGTGTCAATCACAGAGGTAGATGATAATCAGCCAGTGTAGGGGTGACATGTGGTCAGCATCTCGAGTCCCCCAGCCGTTATAGCTGGTTTCCTCAACCTGGAGCCGCTTATTGTAGCTACCCAAATGCATCACGATGCTGGGTGGGCACCGGTCCCATACTGGCCGAAATACCATGAGAAAATTTCTTCCCCTGGAGACTCGAACCAGCGCAAGTCCCGTAGCTCTGCGCCAAGGCTTCCTGCCTTAACCATTCGGATGCGGCGCGGGACATGTGTGGATATATATTCAGTTTTATTGATGTTTACTTCCAGTTCCAATTTCTTATGTTACTCAGCAGAGTGTGCTTGTTGTTTATGATTCTTTTACGTGACGTAAATGTACAACATAAATCCCTTACTGTCCTTCCGAAAGAAATCAAATAAGTGTAATTTTAGAAATAATCCCGAATAATATTAGTCTGACAGCTACAGTGGTCTAGTGGTTATGTTCCCTGCCTCTAACACCAAAGGTCGCGATTTCAAACCCGGCCAGGGTTGATATATTTTTAGGATTGAAAAATCAAAGGCACAAGTCCTCCGAGAGGAACTTCAAGAGGTGGGTCCCGAGTCGGAAGATTTTTAGGATCGTAGAAGAACCGCAAGCCTGAATAAAAATTCCTCTGTGTAAAATTAAACTGATCTTCATTCATCCATGTAATAGCTTAGTTACCTACTAGATGTCTCATTGAGGCGTTATGCTAACCACATCTCACTTGTTGACATCTGTAGGTAAATAAGCTTAACTAAATTAGCCTGATTAAGAAACATCCACTAGGGAACACCAAATCCCCATTCGGGACGAACAGGGATATACTCTATTATATATACGTACATCCATCCGTAGTAATTCTGCCCGAAGGCAGGTCCTTCACTGCAATCATAGCATTTTTCATGCTATGCTTGTAGCTTTACTAGAGAATTGTGTAGGTGTGGTAGCTTCCCGTTGCTTTCCACACCGGTGAAGGATGATGATGATAATGATAATGGTAAGGATGATAATGATAAGGGCCATATGATTTCGGGGACCGTTTGGGCCTTAAAGTTTTCATGACATTTGTCTTACAGGTGAGGAAAAACCCCGATAAAAACCTCACCCAGAAAACTGCCCCGACCGGGGATCGAACCCGGGCCCGCTGCGTGACAAGGCAGCTCGCTATCTCGAGACCACAGCGATGGACATACACATACATATATGCATGCATATAGGCCGATACATATATACATGCATAATATTATATTATATTATAGTCTAATTCATGTAAGTACTGAATATGTCATTTTAAAAGTCATCATCATCTGCACAAGAACCCTAGGTGTGTTAAGGCTTCCTTCAAAATATTTTTCAAGGCATCTCTATCTCTGGTAATCGCCCATCAATTCTTGAATTTGAAAGATTTGACATTATTACTCCGTCCGTCCATCTCAAATCTGGCTTTCCAGTTTTTCATTTTCCATCTGGCTTACCATCTATAATTCTTCAGACTTCTTCATTTTAGTCGTCCTCTGCGTAAGTCTGCCCATCTTAGTCAGTTTACTTTAATATCTGTAATGATACCTGTTGATTTGAACAACTCATATAATTCCCTGTTGTATAGGCTGTATCTTCAAGAGTATCTTTCTTTCAAAATCAGTCAATCGAGATTTGTCATGTTCAGTCAGAACCCAAGTTTCACTGCCCTAAGTTAGCACTGGTTTAATTAGTGTTTCATTTTAAAAATAAACTTATTAAATTATAAGTTTATATATTTGTAAATTGGGTCATCTTTAAAGTACAAATTATAATAAATTCATTATTTTTATGTTTTTTTAGGTAATAGAAATTCGGCCATTAACAATCCCCTATAATCATCTTTATCAATTGCATCATTTAAATGTATAAAGAGGTTAAAGCTACTTAATTAATTGGGAGCTAGTTGCATGGCTTGGAGCCAGCTTGTCACAACATAGTGGTACAACTTGTCTGATTTTTGTTTGAAATTAACTGTTAGAGGAAAGAAGAACTGTAATGATTAGGTGTGTGTACTTGTGTGTGTGTGTGTGTTACTTGCTCCTACTCGAGTCATGCCAGTTAATTACAACTGCTGGAAGAGAAGTTCAAATTAACGATGCTAGACAGTTTTCATTGCCACGTAGGGCTATTTTTGATTGTATACAGAGTGCTCTGAAAAAAAAAGTTCAACATTTATATAGGAGAAAGTGTTGGAATTGCAATCCACAGAAATAGATTTGTAAGAAGATCTGCACGATGCTCTAAATTAGACAAGATCGGAAAAAGTATTATCCAAGAATAAATTAACTTTAACAAAACAATTTGTGGTAAATAAACAATTACAAAGGTTTGTACACGTAAAGAGGATGGATGAAAATAAATTGCCAGTTAGGAGTTTGGAGTGGATTCCAAATCGGAGGAAAAGAAGAGGGACACCTAAGAAGACATGGATAGAGGGAATTATGAATTTGATCAAGGACAGGGGACTGCAGGATGGTGACTGGCAAGATAGAAATGAATGGAGGAAGAGAATCAAAACTTAATATTAGGCAAAGGAAGATGTTGTAGTCCTATACATTTAAAACCCGCTAGATAAAATAAAAAATATATATAAATCGAGGAAAAAAGTTTCTATAACCATGGCCTTTGAATTTAATACCGTCTGAGTAAAGGTTTTATTTTGTAAGAGCGGTATATATTTTACTCAGATTATATTGGCAAGAAGCAAATGAGGAAACATTTTATTTAAGCGTTTATTATTAATCAGCACATCTTATTAGGATTTGTTTGAAGCAATAATTAATTAAATACCGTGTCCCAAAACTCCTTAATATTTATGAGGTATATACAGGGTTTAACACCTGACGGTTTTTAAAACACTCGGAACACTGGGTGCATGGTAAAACATATGAATGAATGAATGAATTAATTAATGTGATGTATTGCCTTTTTTTTTCAAAAGAAAGGAAAGGCATGTGCATTTACATTGCGCACGGGCCTGATTGGCCGTACGCGCATTATGGAGATAACAAAGAGAGAAGTGAGGGACGCGATTCGATCCATGAAAAATGGAAAAGCTCTTGGTCTAGACGGTCTAGCCGAGGTCTATAAAGAAGCCTTGAAAATTGATAAATATACAGGATACATAGTGGGTATTTTCAACAAAATTTTTGAGAAAGGAAGATTTCCAGACGAATGGTCCACATCAGTGCTGCATCCTATTTACAAGGGTAAGGGTGGAGTTAACAATCAGGACAATTACCACGGCGTCTCTCTTCTGCCGGTGTTTGGGAAAATGTATAGTACAGTGCTCTATAACAGACTAAAAAAATTGCGTAAATGAAAATAATAACATGGTAAAACATATAGTTTACTCATGTTTAAATTTACACAATTACGTGGAGTTTCAGATGACATGGTTCACGTTTTAAAAATAATATCTGTGACATGTCCACTCTGGTTTTCCACACACTTTTCCACCCTGGCAGGAAGATAATGCGTTACTCGCCATAACATTTTCTGTAGGATCTTTTTATGGCCACTTGAATGCGTTGCATCAGTTCTAAGATGGTTGTTGGGCGTGTTGTGTACATCGTATGTTTCACATATCCCCATAAAAGAACTGACACCGTTAGATCTGGTGAACCGGGCTGGCCACTACATGTCGCCAAACTTTGAGATTAAGTACTTTGGAAACACCCTTCTTAATGTCGGTTGCTAATGTGGGCTGTGTGAACAGTGATTCCATCTTTGTTGAAACCAAAGCTTCCATCTTATGTGCAGAGGGATGTCAACAAGAAACGGCAAAAAAATCCAGCATTGCGCAATAACATGCAGAATTGACAGTTACTGTAGCACCTTCCTCATCTTCAAAAAAAATGGTCTAACAGCCAATTGCATTTGAAGACATTGCACACAAACCGTTACTTTTGGACTGTGCAATGACTGAGAATGTATCTCACGGAGGTTATATTCAGCTCATTAGTCCACTGCTGTGATCTCAAGGTAGCGTGCTGCCCAGGTGCAATCCTAGGTAGGTAGGCCTACATGTTTCCTGGGCGAGTTTTCTTTCTTTTTTTTTTTTTTTTTTGGGAGGTTTGGGTTTCTTCCTCACCGATAAGACAAATGTCAGGAAACGTTAAAGCCCATACGGTACCCGAACATCATACGACTATCATAATCAGCATCATTCATACTCGCCTTAGATTAAGTTTAGGATTAAGGACTCTCCTGGCGAACCACTGTCATCATCCATCATATGATCTGAGCAGTGTAACCCCGCCTTCCAGAAATGGGTTACAATTACGCCAATTTCAGGAACGAACACCAAAAAATGTCGAAATGACAAACCTGGGGATTGAATAAACAATATTCAGCCCAGTAACTACAGTTCTACTTGTTCTCATAACCGTCGAGATGAAAATGAGCTTCATCAGAAATGAAAAGAGATCATGTAAATCAGGATAGCTATTCAACAAGGTTTGAAACTCGTTGCAAAAATTAAATGTTAAATCACTAATTAACTGTATCATCTGAAACACCACGTAATTGTGTATACTACATCTTTGACCAAGTAGAGTGTTCCTAGTGTTTTAAAAACCGTCAGGTGTTCACGCCCCACTCTGTACACCCTTAGACAAAAAAAAAAAAACTGAGTCCTCTCGTGATTCTATCAACCGATCGGGGAACTTCGTGAGCACTCGCAGAAGCCTTATTCACATTAACACGTTTTCAGTAATTGTACTGTGTTGTTTGCTAGTTAACGCAGTGCACCCTCAAGTAACATAAAAGAGAGAGCTTGGCTTTGTGTGTTTCCGTGGTCGAGAGGTTTAACATACAACATATGTGTTCGTAACCTCACGGGTTCGATTCCCGTTTTACTTTTTTTTTTTTTTTTTTTTCACTGAACGTTAGAATAGCATTTCGCCTGTAATATAGTTTCATATTTAATTTTATATTTGAGTTTTATGGCTTTAATGCACACACAAAACACAACAATGAAAACCTTCTAATAATTAAATGAAGAAAGAAAATAATATCTTCTAAAATGAAAACTTTAACAAAATTAATATCGTGTGTATGACCCCTCAGCATCTATTACCGCCCTCAATCTGCGGGGCATGGATGCAATCAAATTTCTACAGTCTCGTGGACTTTCGGCTAGAGCATCCCAGACGTCCTGAATTTGTGCCCATAAGCCATCTTTCGTCTTTCGTGCATCTGCAGGACAATTAGAGTTCATTATAAACAAACTTGTTAGAGGCTGTTGCTTTTGCGCAGAACGTGTGCGGATCAGTCTATTAAAATCAATACATTGACATCACCTAGAACAAACCCTGAATGTGGTAAAATAATTGTTACAATAACTACATTAACATTGCTTTAGTTCAATTGTCAAAATAAAATGTATTTAATTCATGAAACATTTTAATGCAAATATCACGAAAAAACTACATAATTGAGGACGCGAACCTGCGACCTTCATTAACAGTGACTGCATGCTTTACCGTTGACCTAACAGGGCACGTAGGAGTATCTTCACTCAGTTCATGCCACATAATGCAGTAGCTCAGGGCCTGCACAATTATGACTAGTTTACTACTGTGAACCCAGCGCTGTGTCGAGTAGGACTTAGAAGAAATATGCGTTCAAGAGATGGCTCATTTTTTTTTTCGTCTAAGGGAGTACATAACTCATGGTTCAGCACTTTATTATGACATTTAATATTTTGAAATAAACAAGTATTTGCTACTATTTTTATCTCTTTTAATTCATATAGGCCTACAGTAATTAATAGTAAGCATACCCTTAATTTTAAATATAATTGTTTCGATACCTTTGCTCACCGTGTTGATGTCAAGAACAAATAGTCGAATTTTTTTCATGTTTTTAATAACTAGTGAATATTTTAGTGCCTATTTCCACCCGACCAAAAAGTTAAAAGGGAAGAAAAAAATGACGGACGGCTTTGTTAATATTCCATTTGAGTCAGCGAGTAATATCATAAAAGCTTCTAACTTGCATCGTATATCCACCATTAAAAGAGTCAGTTATTCAACAGAATCTCTAGGGTATTAACCCAATTCCATATCGCAAACATCCCGATAAGTTTGTTTTTTCTGACGTTTCTACAGACGGGACAATCTAGTGACTGTTCTTCACTTCGCCAGCTGTTCTCATATCTGAAAGTGAATCAACTACTTTCTGCACATGTGCTGATGTTATTCATCATTGCTTAGTAATTCCTAAGAAACCTCGAGAGACTCTTTTTAGGGAGCAGAACCGTGATGCAAAGTAAAATAACTCGTGAATTAATTAGCAAGTTACGAAATTAGCTTTTCTAACTTTCAGGAAATAAAACCGTATTTTATTCTATTTTGGTGACTACGATAGTTGGATATATGACTACTACAATAGGTCTGATGGACTAGTGATTATGATTGCCTCTGGTTCCAAAGTTCAACGGTTCAAATCCGATGAGGTTCGTGGAATTTTCTGGACGTAAAAATACTGAGAGACCAAATTATTGAACAAGTATCCCACTTTAAATATTTAGAATATGTCATCAGCTATGGGTATGATAAAGATATTGAACACAAAACACATCAGTTTCAAGCTATTTCTGGTACAATAAATAGAACATTGAATAATAAAGCCCATAAACAAACAAAATTAAAATTGTATAAAACAATGGCTGTCCCTGTCCTTTTGTATGGGAGTGAATCTTGGATTACTACTACCAAACAAGAAAGTAAAATCCAAGAAGCCGAGATGAAATTTTTAAGAAGAGTAAAAGGCTGCACTAGAATGGACCAGATAAGAAACGAGGATATCCGTGAAGAACTGCAGATCTACTCCATAAAAGAAAATATATTTAACAAGACAGTGGAAAGAACATGTAGAAAGAATGGAAGAAAGTAGATTACCAAATAAAATCTTCCATTATTTTCCAAGAGGAAGAAGAGATGTCGGACGTCCTCGGAAGAGATGGTCTTAGATCTATTAGTGAAGACGGAACAGGCAACTCTTGCCTAAACCAGGAAGTGAAGAAGAGCATGGGTTCGTTTCGGAAGAGAATTAAAATCTTGTTCCCGTGACTAGATTTTTGACATGTAAATTAACCTCAAACCTTAAAAAAATCTCTGGACAAACTTTTTTGACCATTTGACGCCCAGATTTCATGATTTCAATTGTGACGCTAATGACCTTAACGTGTCATTAAATAGAATATTAACTGAATGACATATTTTAAAAGGATTAAAAATGAAGATATAAGAGAAGAATTAAAAGTGCAGCCTTTATTGGATAAAGTCACAAATTATAGACAAAAGTCAATTGATCACTTGAATGGAATGAGTAAGGAGATATATCCACTGCTAGCAAGAGGAAGACGTGATGTCGGAAGACCTAGAAAACGTTGGGCTGATGCTTGTGTGTGTGTGTATTCCACCGCTGTGGTCTCGAGGTAGCGTGCAGCCTTGTCATGCAGCGGGCCCGGGTTCGGTCCCCGGTAGGGGCAGTTTTTCTGGGTGAGCTTTTTATAGGGGTTTTCCTCATCTGTAAGACAAATGTCATGAAAACTTTAGGAAAACTTTAAGGCCCAAACGGTCCCCGAAATCATATGGCTATCAACATTTTCATCATCATCCTTCACCTGTGTGGAAAGTAACAGGAAGCTACCACACTTACAATTCCCTAGTAAAGCTGCAAGCATAGCATGAAAATGCTATTATTGAAGTGAAGAACCTGCCTTCGGGCAGAATTACTATGGATGGATATATATCTCCATCCGAGTGCAGGCATTTCACTACAATCATAGCATTTTTTATGCTATGCTTTGCAGCTTTAGTAGGGAATTATAGGTGCGGTAGCTTCCCGTTGCTTTCCACACACTGGTGAAGGATGATGACGATGATAATGATAAGGATGATGATGATGATGGCCGGATGATTTTCGGGGACCGTTGGGCCCTAAGCTTCCAGACATTTGTCTTACAGGTTAGGAAAAACCCCGAAAAAACCTGTACCGACCGGGAATCGAACCCGGGCTCGCTGCGTGACAAGCTTGCTACCTTGAGACCACAGCGATGCGATATATACATATATATTCAGTTTTTAACTGCTTCTTTACATAATGGTATCAATTAAAGGGCAAAAACCTGGTTAAGACCAAGTATTCCATATATGATACTTTGCATTAAAACCCCCTTAAATGCTCCATCTATAAAATTGTTTTATTCTTTCTTGAAAATTCTTCTCTTATTTTGACCCATAAGAACACACAAACGTTAAAATAAAGTAATTTATTTCTATTGAAGATTTTCTCTACATTACAGTAGTTATCCTTTAGCCCAAATGTATTTTGCTCCGCCACAGATTTCTATCCTCAGTATCTTCTTCTTTGAGGTCTTTACTGATCCTATTTCTTCTTACTTCATCCATCCACTGTTCTCTGATTTTCCTCCTCCTGCCTTCAGCATTTCAATCCAGCATCACGCTTTGGATTCTGTTTCTCTCCAACCTCTCAAGATGTCCATACCATTTGAATATACTTTCTTCTATTATTTCTATAATACTATGTTTAACATTCATTATTTCTCTAATTTTCTGGTTCTGAATTTTCTCCTTTCTTGATTTTCTTGCTGCCCATCACCAAACTCCATCTCTATTGTCTTGCTGTTTATCTAGATTCAGGAATTACCATGTAACATAACATTTTGTACTAATGATTTAAATATTAATGTCTTGGTTTTATTTACAATATTTTTACATCATCATCCAGGGATTAAGCCTGTTGACTCGTTCCGGTTTCATGAAAGCTAGAATTGTTAAAATTGTTCAGACCATCTTCTGTGTGGGCGTCCAACATTTCTCCTTCCGTGCGGTTTATAATTTAGCAATAATTTTGGAAATCTTCCTTCTGGCATTCTATCAATATGTTCTTTCCAGTCGTTCCTATATTTAATTATTCGGTCTATAAGTTTGAAAATATTTAATTCCTTTTTTACATCTTCATTTCTTTTCTTATCCAGCAGAGTATATCCTGGTGTATATTTCTTAAAAATCGCAACTCAGCTCCGCCAATCTTTGTTCTTGTTTTTTAGTGATCGTCCAACATTCTGATCCATACATCAATACAGGAACAGCCATTTCTTTATAAAATTTAATTTTTGTTTTGTGTTCCTTTGTGTTTTTTTTTTAATTTTTACACCATATCACTGAATTTAACATTCCAATTACGTTTATTCCTTCACTAATCATTTTCTAAATTTCACAATAACTTTTCCCATCTGATTCTAAAATTGTTTCTAAATATTAACTGATCGATTGAAATAAAATTATAATCAACAAAATCTGAATTCTGGATCCCCATACAAGCCTCCAAATGTTTTTGAATGCAAAGAAATCGTATTAGATTCCCTAGTAACCCATTAACCACAAAAATGACTATATATCTTAAACTTTTCTTCAGGACGCAGGAAGTTAATGAAATGAATTCCATTACTGAACGTAACATGAATATAAGTTACATTTCCCTGAAGGAAAAGATACACGTGTTCAGGAAACATTCCATTGAACAATAAAAAATATCTGTATACAATAGTAATAATAATTAGCTGACGCAATACTGTGAAACAATTTACAAGTTTAATAAATTACCTATCTATATTGACTCCGGGACGCTGCCAAATTTCCGGAAATGATACTAGCTCACCTTCAAATCTGCCTGCAGTTAGAACACTCAACTGAAACCAAGTGGTTATTGAAAGATAGAAAAATTAATGAGGTAATTACATTTTTATCAATGTTCTTACAATTTATTAAATAAATAATTAATATTTAATAAATAAAACTATCAAAGTATATATTTCGTAAATATTTATGAAAATCCATTATTATTATGAACATCCATTATGTATTAAATAAATAAAACTATCACAGTTTTATTTATTAAATACATAATGAGTTTTTCATCAAATAAACACCAAATCAATTAAGTAATTAATACTTATTTTTCTTGTCCACCTTGGTTTAACCTCTCAGATTATAGATATGTATACATGCCCTACACGGGTCTTACAAGTGGCACCATCTGTTGGGAGAGGGATTTTTAAACTTTGGATCATATACATACTGTTTATGATGAAAGTTAAAAATTAAATTGTCCCTGTTGGTAGGTGCCGTCGACCTCAGCTTTGTTAAAATATTGTATATAAAATTAACAGGAGCGCTTTCGGAAGTTATCTTCCATCTTCTGCAGGTTGAGTTTCCGCTATTTGTTGTTGTTGTGTACGGTGATGTTTACTCCAACTGTTTTTAGTAGCAACTGACTTGTTTTTGACGCTCTCGTATAATGGGTTTGACAGGGGTGCGTTCTCATTGAGAACTCATTATACGAGATCGTCAAAAACAAGTCAGATGCTGCTACAATCAGTTGGAATAAACATAACCGTACACAACAACAACAACAAATAGCGGAAACTCAACCTGCAGAAGATGGAAGATAACTTCCGAAAGCGCTCCAGTTAATTTTATATACAATATTTTAACAAAGTTGAGGACGACCGCACCTACCAACAGGTACAATTTAATTTTTAACTTTCATCATATGACTTCACCTCAACAGAATTTGATATGAATTTTACTAGTATTGATACATACTGTTTGACCTCACGACAACATGGAGGGGCTCCCTCGAATGAGTGATCGTCTCAATCCAGGACTTCCTCCAAGACAACACGAACATTTAAATAAAACGCACCACTCTATCACACCTTAATACTAAACATGGCGAATATGACATTGATGATTATGATGGCCAGTTGATGCTCGGGAACCATTTGGGCCTTAAAGTTCCCTGACCTATGTTTTAATACGCAAGGAATAACCCCGAAAAATCATCACCCAGGAAACTTGTCCGGACCGGGGATCGAACCCGGGCCTACTGGATACGAAGCAGCGGCGCCTACCCTTGAACCACAGTTGTGGACATTAATTAATTACAACACAAACAATAAAAACGTTATCAGCCTAGTAATTAAATTTACTAATTTTCTCTCATAAACTATTAAAATATATAATTCGTGGTCGTGTTGTAATGCCATTGCCTCGGACAGAGTGGCCACAGGTTCGCTCATCGGTCAAAATAAGTTTGCAAGGTGAGGTTTTCCTCACGGTGGGACAAATGTCAGGAAACTTTTAAGGCCCGTATTGTTATATAACATATAATATATATATATATATATATATATATATAATATAATAATGATGCATAACCTACTTGACTTTGTTTATGAATATAGGAAAGAATGGTCTGTTTCGATTTAAATGTTCGTGTTATATCAGAGGTGGTCCCGGAATTGAGCTGATCACTCATTTGGGGAGGCCTCCATGAGTACCTACAAAATGAGAGGTTAAACCATGGAAAAGAGAATATATCGTCGCCATCATCATAATCCATTCAAGAATTTAGGCTATTTGTTGACCTCAATAGAAACACCATTCAAAAGTATTTAGAATAGACGTTCTGGTCTTCGTCTTCATGCAGGTTGATAGCTTAACATATGATAGGGTATCCTGTGATATTACATTCGATGAACATGTTGCATACATCTTGACTAATAATCAGAAATTTTGTTTTCTAAAGGTTCCATGTGTAATTATTCTAAGATGTCTTCATTTTTTATGATCTAGTAGTCTGTATCCAGCAATTTTTCGAAGATATCTCATTTTGGCAGTTCTAACAAGTAAGTCTCTGTATTTCCTTTTGTTTCAATATCCATAATTCGGTAACTGTGGCTTCAAGATAGAATTTATTAACCCCAAATTCCTTTAAAATTTTGATATTTTTGGCATTTACACCCTTTTCTTTTTCATATGAGATATTGTTTCCTAGTAATGTAAAATTATTCACCTGCTCCAAAATGTTATTGTCAAGTACAGTTTTACTTCTGACAGGATCTACACCTTGAAATGCCATCATTTTGGTTTTGCTTGTTGATATCTTCAATCCATATTCTTCTGTAATTTTGTGAAGTCCATACATACCTTTCTGTACATTATCTTCTGAATTTGCAACTATCCTATTATTTGGTCGGGTACGCCGTATTTGGTTAAGGCAGTACGCTATACAAATAGGAAGGTCGAGAGTTCGAGTCCGTGGGGTCAGGATTTTTAAACTGACCCAAACCTTCTGGTGGCACCATGCTCTTGGGGTCGACTTAGCCTCTAACAGAAATGACCACCAGACGTTTGTTGTGGGGATAAAAGCTGCTGTAACGCAGGGCTGATAGAAAAAGTGGGACGCTTATAGTCTTGTACTACACCAAGGGTAGTGGAATCAATTTAGCTGCACTTTACATCTGCAAACAATATGGTGTTTAACCTATATAGAGGTGTATGTATAAATTAATTTAATGTATGTATACTCAATTTATTTGATATGCATTGCCACTCTTTTTGTGAAGGAAATGTTCGTAAAAAATACTGGTGCAAGGGAGCTTGAAGTAGGGCGTTTTCTTGTCCCTGAATGTTTGATTAAATCATGGAGATGTGAGTTTGCCGCGAGCTGTTTGTTTCAAATTGAAAAAAAGGTGGCTATTAACTTGATACTTCTGTATTTTTAAGTGCAACAGTTTTCATTTCCATTCTCGTTATAATGATATCCCAGCGCTGAAACCTGTAGCTGCATAATATTTAATTTTCTTCGCAGTGGTTTCTCATTCGTATTCTGTCATGACGGCCATAGGAAGCGTTTTCTAATAGCAAGTTGTCCCTTTGGGTCAGGCAGATAGCAAAATAATCTTACCAGGTTCCATACATAATTGAGAATTCACGTTATTTTCATTATTATTGTCGTTATTATTATTATTATTACCACCAGTTGGTAGACCAAGAATGACGTGGAAGAATAACATTAACCATAATTTGAGGGAAGGAAAGGAAAGCATTAGCTTATGATATAGATATATGGAGAGCTTATGTCCTCGCGGCCATGAACCTACGACTTCGATAATGCCAGTGAATTAGTTATTATTATTATTGCCATCTTTAATACTATTACTTTTATCATTATTAATACAATTATTATTATCATTATTTGTATTATTATTAAATGATCAGTATTATTATTTTACTAATTTATCATTATTATTATTATTATTATTATTATTATTATTATTATTATTATTATTATTTATTATTGGCTTGGTATGTTGACCGTATACCATTCATGACATATGTAGGCAAATAACCATAACTAAATTATCTTGGTGTAGTAACTTCTAACAAAAGGAGAGGCTAAGGCTCATCATTGGCTATTACTCCATTATAGATAGATATTTTATATATTATTACTACTATATGTCCACCACTGTGGTCTCGAGGTAGCGTGCTGCCTTGTCACGCAGCGGGCCCGGGTTAGATCCCCAGTCGGGGCAGTTTTTCTGGGTGAGGTTTTTATCGGGGGTTTTCCTCACCTGTAAGACAAATATCAGGAAAACTGTAAGGCCCAAACGGTCCCCGAAATCATATGGCCATTACCATCATCATCCTTATCATTATCATCATCATCATCCTTCACCGGTGTGGAAAGCAACGGGAAGCTACCACACCTACAATTCCCTTGTAAAGCTGCAAGCATAGCATGGAAATGCTATGATTGAAGTGAAGGACCTGCCTTCGGGCAGAATTACTATGGATGGATTTCTTCTTCTACTACAAGGTTTAGGCTATGCAGCCTGTTCCGGCGAAGTTAAAAGTGGAGTCCATCTTCTACGTGGTCGGCCAACATCTCTTGTTCCTCTGGGATTATACAGGAAGGTTCTTTTTGGTATTCTTTCGTTGTTCATTCTCATTAAGTGTTCTGTCCATTTCTTATTATTTTCGCTGATTTTATCTTCAATTTTATATATATTTAATTCATCTCGTATAGTTTCATTCCTTATTCTATCCGCTCTTGTGCATCCTTTCACATTACGTAAAAACAGCATTTCCGCAGTCTGTATCCTGCTTTTATCCCTTGATTTCATTATCCAATTTTCACTTCCATACAACAACAAAGGAACAGCCATTGTTTTATATAATTTAAGTTTCGTATCTTTCCTTGTTTTCCGACCTAAGGTTCTTTTTATGGTTCCACAAATAGCCTGGAATTTATTTACTTTATTTTCTATATCTTTATTTTCTCTATAAGTTATATCACATCCTAAATATTGGAAATGTGATATTTGTTCTATTATTTTGTTATCCAGTACAATTTTTTAACTAATTCCATATTTACCAATAAATGCCATTACTTTTGACTTATTTATTGATATTTTACAATTATATCTATTGGCTATTAATTTAAATTTATATGCTAACATTTGGAGCTCATATTCAGATTCTGCTAAAAGTACAACATCGTCAGCGAATAATAAAGCATTTATTTTATCTTTATTATCGATTAATATTCCTTCATTAGTTACTACTATCATTATTAATAATAATAATCATCATCATCATCTGCATTCATGACCCGTTCCGACTTCAGCCCATCTCTTTCTAGGTCTGCCCACATCTCGGGTGCCTTTAGGTTTGTATTTTATTTGTTTTGGATATCTATCTTCATTCATTCTGTCTACGTGTTGCTTTCATTTTTGTCTATATGTATCTATTTTATCAGTTATTGCAAATATTTCAAGTTCCTGTCTTATTTCTGTGTTCTTGATTCTGTCTTCCTTAGTGCACCCTTTAACAGATCTCAAACATTTCATTTCTGCCGCCGTTATCCTACTTAGATCTTGTTTTTTATGTATCCAGGCTTCTGACCCATAGAGCAGTATCAGTACTGCCAATGTTATCATTATTATTATTATTATTATTATTATCATTATTATTATTATTACTACTTTTATTAATATTATTACTTTCATTATTATTATTATTATTATTATTATTATTATTATTATTATTATTATTATTATTATTATTATTATTATTATTATTATTATTTCGCGCTGCAGCCGAGCTCCCTAAGACATGCGTCCATGCAGAGTTAAGGAATTTGCGCTTGTTCGATTCCCCAAAGGGTAGATATTTTCTCATGTAATTTCGACCTGTAAGAGACCCGTGCTAGGGGATTGTGACTACATGTCACTCCTGTACTCGCTGGATGATCGTCCACATCTGTGATTACAACATGTGGGTGTGAGAACATATGGTAAACCAACCGCTTCTTCAAAATTTCCCTCATTTGCTATTAGATATGAATTTCCATTATGTAATGTATTTCTAAGTGTGACCATACAGTTAGTTTTATTGATATCTATTTCCAGCCCTAAAAATAATTACCAATCTTACGAATTTATTATTTATGTCACTATAATTTCTATTGAAGTCTTGCTTGTATATTTGTAAGTTACGTATAATTATGTTTGCCATGATTTATTCATATGTCGGTGAAAGTTTTGTCTGTTTTATGAAATACAGTGCATGGTACTGCAGTGTTCCATTGTTCGGTCATTTGTTACATCCGTGAAGAACTGAAAAGAGACATAATATGAAATAAAGTTTTGGATTTTTTTTTTTCGGTAGGGACTGTGAAGCATGTTGAACCAAGACAAAGAATCCTGCCGCATTTTACGTGTATATATAAATTATAATACGAGTATAAAATTATGTACATTTTATTCAGTCTCCTCAACTGTTAAAACGAATAAAATATTGTTGGCCTACTTTAATACGTGTAACACGCCATCCAAGCCTACCTGTCGGGAGAAAGATTTTAAACCAGGGATCTCACACATACTTTCTCACCACACAAGGATTTGGAGGGCCTTGTTAAATTCCAAATTTAAAATCTGACAGTAACAGTTGTAAAACGTACCCAGTCAACTGATGTGATTATATTTTTAACATATGTAATCGCTCAAATTTTCTATCGTGCAACATTGTTGTTTTTTTTTTGTTTTTCTTTACTATTGATTCGTTCCTATTGTTATTCTTCTAGTCCAAGATTAAAAAAAATGATCTTTCTAATTTTCATTTAACTATAATCATGCTTCAATAAATGTCATCAAGGAAATTTATATTATCTATTATGTTTGTGTAATTACAGAAAATCAATAATTCTTGTTAAAGTTTTTCTACAAGATGGTGCATTGAACGGTAAATTTAGATTATTCTGAATGTGTGAAACTCAAGTCATTTTAAATTGTGCGAATTAATCACAGAATGTAAAGGGCTGAAGATGTTAAATATGCCAATACAATATTTGGGAATAGTCCACTTTAACTTACCTGATATATTTTCAAAGCCCTATAGAACAACAGTGATTAGATTAGATTAGATTAGATTTATCTAGCCTGGTGTAGTTAAGGCCATGTGGCCTTCTCTTCCACTCACCAGGACAAACATATATTACATCAGAATATAACAATGTCAATTAACTCTAATATTAAATACTAAATAAAAATTTGATCAAAAACATAATATCTATTATATTACGATCTATAATGCAACAGTTAATGTTAGGTGAAATTAAGACTAAAACTAATAATAAAATGCATACAAGCAAGATATATTAAATTGTCCCTGTCTAATGTACTCGTATATAAACAACAAAGTGCGCATGCGCCTGAGTTTATAGATAACCCATCATTGAACCACATATCCATTATTATCGTTGTTTCGATTATTGTAGTTTTTTTATGTATTTAGACACATTTAAAATCTAACGAACCTAAAAGCTAACTAACTAACTAACTAACTCACACTTAACCAAATTCAATTACTCCAACCTAGGGTGGATCCCATGAAACGCCTTTTTTTTCTCTACTCCTTAATAATCGCAAGCATCGATAACCCACTGGTTCCAACTATATAATATACTCTCTGAAGAAAATAGCAAGTCACCATCATAATATGTGTATTTGAATAAATACTTAAAAATTCTAAAATAAAGTTATAAAAATTATTTTAAATATTTGAAAATATTTAAAAAGTTGCTAAATACAGAAGAAGAGTTATAAAAAAAGAGTTAATTATATCTCTTCATCGCCCCAACAAAATAATTTTAAAAATTAAGATAATAATCCAACCAATTTAATTTATAAATTTATAAAATTCACAATAATAAACTGAAAAATCAAGGGTAAGTGTTTCTATACTTGAGCCCAATACTTATGGAATTATGAAACTTTTATAATAATATTAAAGTTTTCTTCAACACAATTATTTGACAAACGTCTTTATAATTTATAATTCAAATAAATAATAGTTTTAAAAAAACTAAAAGAACACGCTTTATTAGAAAACTGAAAATGAAAAATAATTTTAATTTTCAATACGCTTGGGATAAAATTAAAGTGGTCAACAAAAAAATCATCTCCAACACATATAGAATAAAACTAGAGTTATCACTTACTTACTTACTTACTTACTTACTTACTTACTTACTTACTCACTGGCACTATCGAACCCGTAGGTTCATGGCCGCGCGGACATAAGCTCTCCATACATCCCTATCCTGAGCTAATGCTTTCCAATCATTCCCTGTATAATCTACTTCCCTCAAATCATAGTTAATGTTGTTCTCCCACCTCATTCTTGGTCTACCAACTGGGCGTTTTCCCTCTGGCTTTCCTACAAGAAGCTTCCATGCACGTCTTTCATTCCCCATACGTGCAACATGTCCTGCCCATCGCAGTCTACGAGACTTAACTGTTCTTATTATATCTGGCTTCCTATAAAGACCATGTAGTTCATTGTTATGTAGTCTTCTCCATTCACCTGTCTGTTCATCTCTCTTTGGTCCAAAAATTTTCCTAAGAACTTTATTCTCAAATACTCGTAATCTCCTTTCCTCCCTTAAAGTAAGAGTCCATGTTTCGCACCCATATAATATAACTGGTAGAATAATAGTTTTATATATTTTCAGCTTAACGTTTTTTGAAAGGAGTTGGGACATCAAAAGTCTCTGCAATGCATAATAGCATGCATTTCCAGAATTGAGCCTATGTTTAATTTCTTTGTGCGTCTCATTCCTATTTGTGATTATTGTTCCTAGGTATTTGAATTCAGCCACTTCCTCAAAATTTCCCTCATTTGTCATTAGCTGTCCATTTCCATTATATACTGAATTTCTACCTGTGACCATATATTTAGTTTTACTGATATTTACTTCCAGTCCTAATTTCTTAGTGTTACTCAATAGTGTGTGCGTGTTGGCCTTTAGTATCTCCTCGCTATCGGCCAATAGTACTACATCATCAGCATAAACTAACAGCTTATTAATACCATTCAGTTGTAAGCCTTCCTCATTCTCTAAAGATTTAATGGCATGCTCTAGTACAAAATTAAATAGTAGAGGAGATAGTGCATCTCCTTGCTTCAACCCATTCTGGATTTCAAAAGTGTCTGAAAACTGTTTGCCTACACGCACCCTACTATTTGAGCCATTTAGACACATTCGTATAAGTCTAACTAACTTTTTAGGAATTCCGAACTCCAGCAGGATACTATATAACTTCTCCCTCTTAATTGAATCATATGCTTTTTTGAAGTCTACATATAGTTGATGTACAGTGCCATTATATTCCCATTTCTTTTCTAAAATCTGTCTTATACTAAAAATCTGATCTGTTGTAGACCTGTTTCTTCTAAATGCACATTGATGATCTCCTAGAATGTCATCAATGTAGGGAGTAAGTCTGCTTACTAATATATTTGTAAGAATTTTGTATGAAGTTGAAAGTAATGAGATGCCCCTGTAGTTGTTGCAATCAGTTTTATCTCCTTTCTTATAAATTGGTACGATAATTGATTCCTTCCATTCATCTGGAAGAGCTTCTTTTTCCCAAATCATACTAAGCAACCAGCGTATTTTGTCTATCAATTTTTCTCCTCCTGATTTTATGAGTTCTGCTGGGATCTCATCTGAACCTGATGCTTTATACATCTTCAATTTTTCAATCGCCATTTCAACCTCTAATGCACTTGGCTCTGCGACTAGCATTTCTGCTGTCTGTAACTTATCCTCCTCAATGTCCTGTTCTGTATGTACATTTAATAGCTGATTAAAGTAACTTTTCCATCTATTTAATATACTCCTAGAATCTGCAATCATATCCCCATTTTCATTTCGAATTATGTTTGTTCTAGCCTGAAACCCTTTCTTCTCTATACTAATTCCCTGATATAATTCTCTAATGTTCCTATTTTTTGCATTCATTTCAAGATCATTAATCTTCTCTCTCAAATATTCCCTCTTTTTACTCTTTAGTAACTTAGTGGTTTCCCGTCTAATACTACCCAATTGCTCTAAATTTACCTCATTTGGCTCGTGTAACCATTTAATTTTTGCTAGTTTTCTTTTCTTTACAATGTCGGCACATTCCTCATCAAACCATTTCTTGTTTTGCCTCTTTTTTAAACAACCAATGCTTTCTGATGCTGACAATTTAATAGTATCTCTTATAGCCTCCCATTCTTTATTTATATCAGGTTCTTCTTCGTTTGCCACATTGTCATCTGAAGATTCCAGTACTTCAAATCTATTAGCAATTTTGATTTGGTATTCTTGCCGCATTTCATCATTTCTCAAGTTTTTTAATTCATATTTTACAGAATCATCTTTAGCATTCGTTCCTCTCATAAGCGATAGCCGTTGTCTGATTTTCACTCTGACCAGATGATGATCCGAATTGCAGTCTGTCCCTCTAACTGATCTAACATCAATGATGCTACTGTGCCAGCGTTTATCCACTAATACATGATCTATCTGGTTCCGAGTTTCTCCATCTGGGGACGTCCAGGTGTATTTATGAATATCCTTATGCTGAAATGTTGTGCTCTTAACAATCAGATTCTTTGATGTGGCAAATGTGACTAATCTAACCCCGTTGTCGTTACTATCTTCATGAAGACTGAATTTGCCTATTGTTGGTTTGAATATATCTTCCCGCCCCACTTTTGCATTAAAATCTCCTAAGACAATTTTCATATGATATCGTGAAAGGCTATCAAATAAGCATTCTAATTCTTCATAGAACTCATCCTTGATCTTGTCATCTTTATCTTCTGTGGGGGCATGTACATTTACAATTATAAAATCATGTCGTTTACCCTTTAGAATTATGTATGATATCCTATCATTAACAAACTTAATATCTCGGATAGCGGATAGGATCCTCCTTCTGACTAAAAAACCCGTTCCAAATGCAGGTCTTTCTGCACCCCCATAGAATAATGCAAAGGTTCCTGATTCCTGACTACCTTCTCCTGGCCACCTAACTTCCTGTAAAGCGACTATATCCAAGGGCGATTTATCTAGTTCCCGCGTTAATATCTCTAGTGCCCCACTATTGTATAAAGTCCTAACATTCCATGTTCCTAGGAACATGTCCCTGTGTTTGAGCCTTTGGCATGGGTTCCCTGAAGTAGTCCCCGCCCGGAGAACCGAATGGGGGACTATTTGACCTCCGGAAAATTTTACCCCAGATGAACCCATGTCCGCATTTCTTGACGGTTGTATTTTTACGGTGAAAGATCGTCACTCTTTCGCCCAAGGTACTTTTTTCGTCTGGCTTATCACCTTCGACCAGTCCGGCATGGGTAACCCTATCGGCAGCAATGCTACCGCCGGCATAGCTCTCAGGATCATTTAAGCACGCAAGCCACTCCACCACGACAAGGTAAAGATACCATGGAGGGTAATTCTATATGTGTCGGAGATGATTTTTTTTGTTGACCACTTTAATTTTATCCCAAGCGTATTGGAATTTAAAATTATTTTTCATTTTTTTATTTTTCTAATAAAGCGTGTTCTTTTAGTTTTTTAAAACTATTATTTATTTTTTAGTTTTTTAGTTTAAATATTTTACAGAATAAGATAAAAATGTAAATATCTTTAAATTCAATACTAATTGTAGTATGAGCTAAAAGTAATACTCTTCTATAAAAAAAACCCTCCCAGCCGGATTTGAACCAGCGACGTATGGATTACTGAAATTATATACCACTAAGAGTTCACTGCCCTACCAACTGAGCTCTTTACAACGATTGACTACGAACTCGACAAGTCCGCAACCTATTAACCAGTTTTCATTTTTTTGATTTTCGATGAATTCTGGCCCATGGTTTAGAAACAAAAATATGAAATTATTGTATTGTCACGGGTCCTCTACACGTAAATGCAAAGTTTCATCAAATCGATCCAATGTTTTCTAAGTGGGTGAAAAATCGCGTG